>NQII01006525.1:95363-124913 GCA_002778355.1 Clitarchus hookeri
TATATGACTTTGCGGTACTATTTCTTGGACAGAAGTCACTTTCATTCTGATCAGGTTGAAAGCTTTAGGTCCAGGGGGTAAGAGGCCAGAACATTAGTAGAGAATGGTCAAAATAGTGAGGAGTGGGTGGGGTTGGCTGTCCGACACACCAGGAAGAACCGCGGGCTGCTGGTTGTCTTGAAACCAAACCACCTGGTCGGTGACCTCGTGGACGGTAACATTGTGGATGGTGAACTACAGTGTTTCTGGCAACTGGTGAATTTACATAATGCAGTTGTTTGGTGATTTTCTCGGAAAGGAAGAAACTACTTATATATTTCGGCACGACGAAAGAAAAATAAAGGGGAAAATTTACGAGTGTGGAGAGAGAAGCTAAAAAAGAGTTCATATAGGAAGAATGATCACTTAACGTAACAAGTTGCACGCAGCTAGGCTGACTCTGCAAGAACACCTTTGTGTTCGTCTGATGTGAAGTAAAACGTACGTTTACCGTTCGGATAATGCAAATCTTGTCACTTTCTTTCCAGTGATCAAATTATGTATTACATGATCTCTTCGGCCTACCATGTGTTTTGATGTAAGCTATACATAGAGAATCTTTTATGTATGTGCTACTAAATTGTTTGTTAAAGTGTGTTTTAAATGCAAAATGATATGCTTCATCTATAGGCGTGCGCATGGGGTGTCCCAGGTGGTCCTAGGATCACTCTAATGACCTCCAAATATTTTAGTTTTAATTGTGATATTTAAGATTTATATATTATTCTCGTATTTCAGCATGCCTAAGCGCATACTAATCTGCTTACGCTCAGACGTGTGCCAGGTTGCAACCAACAAGTTGCCTCTATTTAACTGGTGACTGGTTATTGCGCCTTTATGGATTCTCGTGCTAACGATTTCATTCACGGGCGAGTTGGCAAATATACATTTTTTAAGGAAAACAATTGCTAAATATGGTCCTCTTATAATAATATAACTTTTGTGTAACTATAATTATTTTATACTTCAAAACAAACTTCCTTTGGTTATATATACGTAAGTGGCCATCAGCGGTTTTCTATCTTTGTGGCACAACCTAACGATAAAACCTCCGCACGCTCCTTATCGACATCCGAATACAAAAGCACCATTAGAAGAGTTATAACTTTGATTTGTTGTTGTATCGGGTGCCAAGAACACCGCACGCCCGTTTTTTCAGAAACAGACAAAACGTATGTGAACACTGTGAACAGCTGGAATTTGTATAAAAGGTTTTAACACGCCACAGTTCTGTATGACTCAATGCCTCTAAAATGCGGCCTATACACTACACAATTCCTTTTATCGTTTGTTATTCTCATGTGGTGGGTACAAATGAAAAAATGGAAGTAAAATGTTGTGTATTAGAAGAGAATTAGTAAAATATAAATTCATTCTTGCACATCACTATATAGTTGGTAGTAAAGAGACATTGGATTTGAATCCGTAAACAGCTTGCATTTAACAAGCATGCAGTTACATTAAAATAGTTTTATTTTAATACTTTCAAATAATTAGTGTCATATTTGCAATTATCCTTTATAGTGATGTGTTTTAGTTTCTGATTTTATATAGGTCTATACAAAGAAAATATATTTAAAATAACCGCGCGCGCCAGCACACATTCTCTACAATAACATTTATTCTAAAACTCATAGGATAAAAACCATCTTTAATCATCAAGAAAGACATGCTTGTCCATTTGTGCATATGTATTTCCATTTTAATATCGCAACAAAACTGCAAATTCCTCCTTTTATTACAAATATGGCTTTATGTATATGTTTGGGTGATTTATAAGAAATATTCAAATAAATCAGAACAGCAAAATTACTATTTATTTATGCCCTGTAATTAACAGCATTACTGCAATTAGACAAATTAATTCCAAAAATTATCATTTTTAACGAAAGTAAAAGCTAATATAGACATAAGAATTTTAAATCTTTGATAACGGACAGGCATTTGAATTCCAAAAATATGTTCACCTCGTCCTTGATGAGAGTTTTTAACTTTTGTAATTAATATTTGTATAGAAACGAGCCTTTGTACGTATATAGACTGGTTAGTCATAATAACGACACATTGTACATCCATGCCTTACTTGAGACTCGAGCTCGGAAGCAATAGCGTCGTAATTCCTAATACATCGAACCATGCTACAGAAGTCTTTAGATGATTTGTAACGATATAGTTGTAACAGTTGGTTCGGAAATTTGTCTAGTTCAAGTTCGTCCCCCGTGGGAGACAATATGTGCACTCCTATCTCGAGGCAGAGGGGCTACTGTTATGGTGTCAGGGCGCCCTACCGTTGAAGCTAAATTAAACAAGTACTAATGTCTCGGAAACTTGTACAATTTGAAAATAATATCTTTTGTTTTGCACTGTTCTGAGTTATTTAATATTTCCGTGTAATTAAGATAAATTGTTAGTTTCTTTTAATAGGAGGATACCTGTGATGGATGGAATTTTCACCTTAATGAACATACACTGAAGGCTTGATGAGGTAGCTACGACTGTCTTGACTGAGACTCTGGAACAGCTACTTCATGTGTACGAGGCGCATTATTAATAACGAACAATAAAGTATTAAAAGTGTTGCGTGTTCCTTGTTATACTTGAATTGATGGCGGGTTTATATCATAAATCATCATTTTATATCATGTACATCTGTTAAGTGTTCATTATTGTTAGAAATAAAATACGCCAAATTCCGGAAATTCATAAGTGTGATAAAATAAATTCATGTATAAATTTTCGTGCCATTTTAAAATCCAGTGAGTGAAACTTCTGTTTGGATTTGTTAGTCTATATTCCAGCAGTTTATAGTTATTAAACAGTTAAATTCGCAATATTTGTTTTTGTTATTTAAGTAACAGCAAGAATCGTTAAGCATTTCTCAGTTACCTGGGTGATTTGACTTACCCTACAAGGCTAAGTTAGTAAATGACAAACAAAACATTAAATAGATAAAATTATATAAGGTGACCTAAATGAATAAAAAATACGGTGACTTACACGAGGGGGTCAGTTGGTGGTGAGGTATCAATTGTTTCTGGCTGCTGGCCTGAGATGATGTAAGTTTTTTGGTTATATTTATAAGTTTTTAGTTATTTTGACGATTTTTAGTTTTTATAGTTAAATTAATATTTTCTAAAGTTTTATGTATATTTTCCAATGTTTTCCGAGATTTTTAAAAATATTTTCGGGAAGCAGGGGAGGAAGTGGAGGAGGTCGAGAGTGTAAATCCAATATGGTGGGTGGTTGACGTCATGAGGTGGGCGCCCGGTTCACCAAGCATCAAGATTGCATCTTGAGTATTGTGACAGGGCTCCGGCGGTTTTTTGGTTAATCAAATAGAATAGTAAAATCATTAGATCTAAAAATGTCCCAATCTTTTGAAATGTCTTGCCAAAAAAATTATATTTCCTACACACTACCCTCCAACCATTTCCCATTTCACCATCACCACCTGATAGATAATGCCTGGGTTTATGTAGTTCTACCGCGTGAGGCGAGTTGTGCTGTGGTGTAGGTGGATGCCCAGATATCTTGGTTTCCACATCACCATCTTGACCTTTAATCTGATATTTGACCTCAAACTTCGAAAACTGCTGGTTTTTTTACCCAAAAACCGCCTCAAAATTTTTTTTAAACTTAAAATCACTTTGTTTGGTAAAAAAATTTCGCAGCTAGAGAATTTTTACAGTCGAGTTATTCTTATTTTTTATGTGATTGCACATTTGTGTATCCTGTTGGAGTGGATTCACAGAAATGCCCGAGGCCTGCCAAAAGCCTCATGGTGGAAACTTGATGCGTATATTCATGAGTCTTGAAGCTTGGCAGACTTGGCAGCCATTCTGTGACATCACCTATATAACATATTGGATGATGTTACTTGACCTCGTCCACGCCCACATCTCTCCCCAAAAAAAACTATTTTAAATTCATTTTAAATAAATAAAAATACGCAAAAACCAGAAAAAGAATTTAAAATTCTAAAAATAATTTAATTAAAATTTTTTTCATAGTTAAAATGCTATAAAATTGACTAGAAAGTGTACACTATTCAAGACCAACTGCCAGTAAACTACTTATACATAACCACATTTTCCCCCCATTCCACTTCTCACCAATTCATGCCACCTAGCCATCACTAATACCTACTCCCACCACACCACAACCCCCAACCACATTACCAATCCTCACTCATCCCCCCCACAACCTCCATTACTCTCACCGCACTCCCTCCATTACACCATTTCCCATGACCCAACCACGACCGGTCAGGCTGCCATATGTGATTTAGTAATTTTTTCAGTTTTTTTTTAGTGGCCGTCCACATTATTATCATGTAGGGCCATAGAGGATTCTATTGCTTTTTTGTTTGTTATTTTTTCTGATTTACCCCTACAGGAGAGCTGCCATCACCACCATATTAGGATTAAATTTTTTTGTTCCAAATTAACTACCAGGTGGCTGTAGGCAACCACCATGTTGCTTTTTATATAAATGTTGAATTGTATACAAGAAATGTCACAATATTAACAAATAATAGATAATGTTGCATTTTTATTATTGTTTTTGTGTCGTGTGTGCACACTTATGTGGCCATTTTTTAACAGTTATATGACGTGACAGCTCCTCGATTTCTCTGGAGGCCCATGTAACGACTGATATATTGTTACTACTAATAATTATTCAACACAACAAGAGGAAGTTTGGCTCTTTGCCAGTGGGCCTTACTTTTTTTCAGTATCCATTCAGTGAGACTAGCTTTATGCCCCTACCGACTAGGCAAGGGGTTCTGGATTGGAATGATGTACATTAGCCAAACCTTGGTGATCAGGTAAATAGGTACGGATGTTTTTGGCACGATAAGTTGTTCTATGGGGAATGTTTCGAATGGGAAGAAGCGATGACATTGGCTGATAATTTCTCCATCTATCTTTACTCGTATCTCCATCACTATAGCAAGAACATTTGCGTAGGAAGTTGTAAAAATATATAGTTGCTAGGACAATTAGCGATACAATTCAGGTAACGGTAGCATAGGCTTTCTCAGTACACAAATTACAGCACTCAAAATTCCAAAAGCATTCTCAGATACTCAGCAAGCCCTGGAGTGGCGATAATTAAACACAAGCTCAAGCGAACCCACCAATGAATTTCCTTCAAATGGTTTCATTGTGTAATCTTTTAGAGCAAACGTTTTTTCACCCGGTATCATGTATGGTACCTGTATGGAATATGGGATTCGAAACGCCCTAGTTTCCAGAATATTCAAAATGTGCCTCTCCAACATTCTATTCAGTGTAGTATTTTTGAAAACACAACTGTCAGAGATTCGTCCCTGGCATCCTACATCAGCATACATAAAATTGTAATTAGCACCAACCAAACCAAAGAGCACGATGCTAAAAACCCTTTACAGTTATATAAGTCAGTCCCACTGAAGTATGGTTCTTGAATCATGGCATTCTTCCCATCAATTGCAGCTAAGGCATAAGGAAATGACCATTTATCTTCAAATTCTTTGGCCTTTTATAGCCACTGTTATACAGTTTATCTTACATGTAATGAAAATTTATTTCAAATTACCCATTAATTCAAATTTTCGTGACAATTAGGTTTGTCGTTTTATTTACTTGGATGGGGAAGTAACACAGAAAATAAATTCTTCAGATAATGATTTTGAATGAAAGACCTATGCCCCATTATAAATTAGTTCGTATTTTGACCAGCTTCCGATCATAACATACTCGTCACATTGCACTTTTTTGGAAAGCTCTTAAAATACTTTAATAAAAAATAAAATAAAAAAATGTGTGAAATGCTTTTTTCCAATTGGGTTAATAATAGTTTCCCGATGAAGTTTCAGGAATCGCATCACCATGGCACATACGATCCGACGAGTGCCTTAAATGAAGCACATGCCCTCTTTTAAAATGACACTACTCCCCAGATTCCGATCAACTTCGATGGTCAGCAAAGTCGAAGGAAGTCTCCCCAAAAAAAGGAAAAGAGGAGATGAGGACTTGAACCTGACGATTCTGGACGATGCCACGAAAGTAATCCAGTCAACCAGTGAATTAACAACGGAACCTTTTATGATTATGGTCAGTACTTGGCAAACTTGCAGTCCGCAGTCGTCAGGAGTCAGAACTGAGGAATAAATCAGCAGGAGTCAGTTTGCAGGAGTCAGCAGTGAGGAGTCAGCAGTGAGGAGTCAGCACTGAGGAGTCAGCACTGAGGAGTCAACAGTGAGGAGTCAGCACTGGGGAGTCAGCACTGAGGAGTCAACACTGTGGAGTCAACACTCAGGAGTAAGCACTGAGGATTTAACACTGAGGAGTCAGCACTGTGGAGTCAGCACTGTGGAGTCAGCACTGGGGAGTCAACACTGTGGAGTCAACACTGGGGAGTCAACACTGGAAGTCAGCACTTTGGAGTCAGCACTGAAGAGTCAGCACTGAGGAGTCAGAACTGATGGGTCAGCATGAAGGGATAGCACAGAGGAGTCAGCACTGAGGAGTCAACATTGAGGGGTCAGCACTGAGGAGTTAACATTGAGGGGTCAGCACTGAGGAGTCAACATTGAGGGGTCAGCACTGATGAGTCAACACTAAGGAGTCAGCACTGAGGAGTCAGAACTGGGGAGTCAGCACTGGGGAGTCAGCATTGGGGAGTCAGCACTGAGGAGTCAGCGCTGAGGGGTCAGCACTGAGGAGTCAACATTGAGGGGTCAGCACTGAGGAGTCAGCATTGAGGGGTCAGCATTGAGGGGTCAGCATTGAGGGGTCAGAATTGAGGAGTCAACATTGAGGTGTCAACACTGAGGGGTCAACACTGAGGAGTTAACTTTGAGGGGTCAGCACTGAGGAGTCAGCACTGCACAGTGTAGTACAAGTGCTTGAATGCACATTTGCTTGAAGATGATGCAAATCACTGACGATGTGCAATCTAGTATGTAGTGTATAACTACACGCAAACCTCAATCGATTGCTCAACGATTACATGGAAAACAATGTTGTTACTGTGCCAAGACTTTAAGTAAAGGTTGCAATGCATGACTATATGAAAAGAGCGAATGTTCGCAGACGACGAGGGAACTCGCATGATGAAGAGTTCCGACAATGAGCACATGCATTTTATGCTAAGCGTTACATTGAAGGAATGCACCAAGTTCTGCGGGGATTCGTGTATTGAGAGCCAGCAAGTGTTGTCGCCAACACCTCTCACTGCATTTATGAGTAGTTATTCCACTGACGATTACGACGAGAAAATGTAAATGCTGATGACGGAATGAGAGACCTACGAGGTGTGGTAGAGACGGTATGTGTGGAATGTGCACATGCAAGACGTTCGCGTGAAGTCGACGAACTTCAGTATAAACTGCCATCGGCTCTAAATACTGACAATGACCATGTGACTCCTACAAAGAAAAGTAAACTTCATATTGAGAATGAAACAGGAGGTGAAGACAACCATGAAGACACCATTTTTTATGACCACGACAACAGTGTTGATGAAGCATCTGACGGGATGGCTGATGATGATTTTCTCGACATTCCCACACATTTCCACAACGAGTTTCCTTCGACAATAGGTGTGAAGAAGCCAGAAGGCGTCAAGAACGCTCGTTACATATTTCCCGAATGAACTTGATGAAATGCTCAGACATTTTCGTAAAGTTCCTTCTGCTTCTCTGAAAGACTTATTAATTCAGTGACCTATTGCTAGTGTAAGATAAAATTTATGTGATTATGTACAGGAGGAGGATTATGTCTCGATCTGAAGTTCGATCGTTTAAAATCGATTGTGTTCTATTTGGCGAACGAATGAAATGAGGGTAATATTTTTGATGAATGTTTCGCAATTAGTTGGCTGGCCTGGTAAGTTGGCTTGGTAAGTTAGTATGACCCTTTGGTATCGTCATATCTGCGGTAGAAATGTTTTGCGAAGATTTTGCGAAGATTTTATGCGAAGAGGTTAGCTACGAAAATTTTATTAGGAGACTTTTTTTTGAGATTTTTCATCATCGTTTGTTTGTATAAATGGTGTTGTCGGTTGGTCTCGCCAGTTTTGTAGGAACTTGTCTAGTCAGGAGTGGTAAATTTCTGATTACACTGGCGAATAACGCTTCGTGTATATTCGGTGCAGTGCATGCGATGTTGTGCATTGGACCACACTCAGAAATATTGCACACTTAAGCCAGTCTGCGCGCTTTTTGTAAGGAACCGCATACAAAAGCAGATTGTCCCTTTAAAACACGGGACAAATCACAGTGGTAATGTACACTATGCAATAAAACAGGACACTCGGCTGTATGGAAACAGTGCGAAGTAATTCAAAAACACATAGAAGCACTTAAGCAAAGTATTGTACCAAAACCATCCAAACAAACACAAGACACCAGGCAGGAAAGTAGGGAAAACACGAAAGTAAAAACACAGTCAAAGACTGAATTCCCTCCACTACAACTACAAGAAAGGCAGACGGAACAAAGAAACACACACAGGGAACAAGTGCCCAAACAACAGCAAAACAGAAGGGAAAACAACACAACAGAAAATACGACCATGTTCACAGATATGCAAGAACTGGCCGCTTTTCTGCAACAAACACACTTTGTAACCCTAATGGATCACTTTAGGCTTATAATCACGCAGGCTAAAGCCATGAAAACACTTTAGGAAAAGCAGATGCTGCTTCTTACAGCACTCGCTACACTACCTAATGAACAGACAAATACATTAGGACAACATAAAAATATAATTAATTTATTTACTTATTAATTAATGTTAAAAAACTAAGTTTTAATAAACACAGCAACAAAATAATCGATAATAGCACCTTCCCGTCTCGGAACTCCCTGATTGGTCCGAGACGAGGAGCAACACTTTCCTATAAAAATACATGGCTTTGGCCAGAACAGTGCACTTGCAACCAGGCAGTGGTTGAGGAAGGTATCACTTACTCTTCTGGCCTAGCCTCGCTACCCCTCAGGTAGCCTGGTCAGCTACCACTGCTTTAGGAGTTTCTAGGCACACTTGACGGAGACAGGTAAGCAGCACAGCGAAGGGGAGGCATCGGCCTCCTCTTCTTCGGTCGCACAACACGACACACAATGGCAGAAGCCTAATAGGAAACATACTGCACCAGTAGCCAATCAGACACCACTTCGGGTAGAACTTCCTTTATAAAACATTTTCTCAACACTGGTTGAAGAAGACTCATCAGAGAATAGTCATGATAGCCCTAAAAGGGCTGAAACAGAAAACAGCATAAATAAAACCACACTCGCGCCCGCAGTGTATATACCGGACACCTCGAAAATAAGATTTTTGAATCTGACTTTCAAACAGGACTATTTCGTGAAAATCACAATAACCAACAAACAACACCTGAAGGTGCTGGCAATGTTGGACGACTACACTTTTCTCTATCGGATCTTAGAAAAATTTAAAGTACAATATTACACACACGCCCAAAAAATTGAAAAACCGAACAAGATAGTCATTAAAGGACTACCACACGGCCTAGAAACACACCGAATAGAGAAACGGGCTCAGACAGAATAAATTTACACCAATCCACGTCTGGAAATTTCGAACACCTGCTGATGCACCTGCCGTCTATGGGGCTATAGTGCAAAAGCACAAAGAACACGAAATTTTAAAAAAATCCACACTTTTCTATATGCCAGTTCGTATATAAATGTACAAACATCGCCCTGAGGATGTCGTGCAGTGCAGGCGATGCTGTGCACTGGGCCACACTTAGAAATACTGCACACTTAAGCCAGTCTGCCTTTTGTGTGCGGGAGATCATGCAAAGGCAGACTGTCCTATCACAGAACACGACAACACAAAGTGGCAATGTACACTTTGCAAACAAACGGGGCATTCGGCTGCGTGGAAGCCGTGCGAAGTCATCAAAAAACACATAGAGTCACGAAAACAATGGATGGCACCAAAACCTGCCAAACAACCACGAGACACACAACAGGAACCTCAGGAAAACACACAAACAAATGCTCAGTCAGAGACTGAATTTCCAGTACTCAAAAACCCATATACAGAACAAGCACCTACACAACAGCAGACAGAAAAACCACAAAAAAACAAGAAAAGAGACAACAACACGACAGAAAATGCGACCATGTTGGCAGAAATGCATGAACTGGCCGCTTTTCTGCAAGAGACACATTTTGTAGCTTTAATAGATCACTTTAGGCCTATAATTGCACAGGTGAAAGCTATGAACACACTACAGGAGAAGCAGATGCTACTCCTTACAGCACTCGCCACTCTACCTAAATAAATACTTTAGGGCAACATCAACACAATTAATTATTTAATTAATGCTAAAAAAATAAGTTTTATTAAATACAGCAACACATAGGCCTAAGTGATAGTAACACCTGCTCATCTCGGAACTTCCTGATTGGAGAGTGACGAGAAGTAACACACCCAATGAATGCACTTTTCTCTCGAAGCCATCTGATTGGTGCGTGACGAGGAGTGCCACATATCTTTTCAGTCGTTCGCAGACAACGATAGACACACCACCTACACTTCCTTACAACACAACGAAGGGCGCCCTGCCCAGGCTGGTTATGTGGGAACTCGTGGCAGGTGGGAAATAGCCCCAACCACCACACGTTTTCCAGGTCAAGTGACACACATGCCAGTCAAGGTAGGGGTCGGGGGGCTAACTTAACTTAACTAAGTTAATTTAATTACATAATATTACAAAAAAAAGCATAAAAACCATAAAACAAAAAAACACACATATATGTATATAAATACATATATATTATATTTTTAATTTTTATTTAAAATTAAATTAATTACCTATAATAACGCACCGATCTGATAGTTTGTAGCAGGTCGGGAAGAGGACGACTTGGGAAAGGGGGGCCCTATTGGTACTGGGTTCAGAGACTGGTGCTAGGGGCCCCTCCAACTCTAATCTATTTATAAGGGGTTTTACTCCAATGTGATAAACCTGGAAACTAGTAATCGTACCCCGAGGGAGACCTGTATAGGACACCTCGGGAGACTAGGCACTCACCGACACACTACATGCGAAATTAATTAGCACACTTGCAAACAACAGTTCAACATGTTAGACATACATCACGACACAACATTCACTCCAGGGGGTAGGGGCTGGAGGGGAGCTTCACTCCCCCGCCGAACACACGGTAACGCAACTTTACTTATAGTAGGCGACATCAATTAACAGCCTAAATACGGGCCCGGTGCCCAACAACTCACATACATACCTCCCCTGCCGCCAACCCAGTGATTTGAGAAAGTGTCGAGGTGCATTTGTTTGACAAACACCCAGTGAGTTATTGGAGCTTAGGCTTTCGACCTCACAACACTAAGGCCATTTGGTGGCATATAAGGGTTCGGCGACGGTGGAGGCCATAGATGACGGACTCACCGTCCTCCAAGGGACAGGAAGAGCCTATGAGGGCCTTGCAGCCGTCCGTCTGGGGCAGAGGGTAGTCGGTGGTGTGTGACCTAGCAGTGCGCGCCACAGGAACTGAGTTTATTATGCAATTTACAGTACGCTTTATCGTCTATATATTAACTGTCTAACATTCTGAAACTTATGTTTCTTTTTATTTTGCTTACTGTCTCGCACAAAACACAAAACACAGCCAGGTTGACATCAGCGAGATATCGCCTTTTTTTTTTAAAAATCTCTGGACTTGCTAGAAGAGTGAAGAAGGTAAATTAAATTACGTGTGGTGAAATAAGTAACTGAAAAACACTTGAAGTGTGGTAAGGCGAGAAAAATAACCGAAGGAAAGGTGAGAAAATAGGAGTGAACAAAAAATCGCAACAAAGAGAATATGAATATAGTTTTGCTGGTATTCCAAAATGCACCCCTTTTAACTGGAACTGACAAATGAGTGTGTTGTGAAACACGGAACGGATGATCTACCGAAATTGAGGCATATTTTAGAGTGACGAGTGAGTGAGTGGAGAGGTTTGGGTGGCTGTTAACATCGAGGTCTTGAGAGCCGCTGAGGGTAAAGTGAGGTGAGTTTGAAACAGCACCGGAATGAAGCGGAGGTGATAACGGGAGATCCCCGAGAAAACCCGCCATCCAACTACATCGTCCGGCACGATTCCTAAATGCGAAAATCCGGGAGCGACCACGCCGGGAATCGAGACCGGTACGTATAGGTGGGAGGCGAGCGTTTTAACCACTACACCACTGGGGCCTCTCGTATGATAGAAATTACAGTTTCAAAGTATGTTGTTTCATTTAATACGTTAAAATTATTTCAGTCAAATACCATACAAGCCAGTTTTTATTTTTGTGAATAAAATCTATCACAAATGTGTATGTAAATTTTTTAAAAATTAATTTCCAATGCGGTTTTGGTCATATTAACATATGATTACATCTACCGTATGTCGCCTCCAAAAATTCCATGTCCATAGGGACATAGTTCACCTTTCCTTTTCAATCCGAGACCTATGGTAATTGATTTGGCGTCATTTGGAGAAAAAATCTGTTAGTTTTTAGAGAAATCTCATCCAACATTTCTATACTTAGAAAATTATGTATTACATATTCAGATGTTTGCTTTGGTGGTTTAGTTATAGTTAAAAGCAGTTGTTAGTAGTGTGATTTAGGGCATTCGAACGCAGGTTCGTGACAGGGAGGCAGGGAGGAGGAATGCAAGAGCAGGAGGAATGCTTTTGCAGGAGGTCGGCCAAGTTGGCTGCCATATTGGCGGCCATGTTTGCAGTCAGTACATTCTAGAACATACCATCCTATGGTGGCCATGTTTGAAGTCAGTACATTGTAGAACATACCATCCCATGGTAGCCATTTTGCCAGACAGTAATATAAAAAAAGTTATGTAAAAATTTATCAAAAAAAATTTAAAAATTATCGGAGGCCATATTGAATGATGTCTAGAGCATGCAATGATATGACGGCCATTTTTCCAGCCGGTAAATTAAAAAAATTATGTAAAAAGTTATGTAATAATAAGTATAATTTTTTTTTTAATTATCGGCGGTCATATTGTATTGTATATAGAACAAATCATTCCATGGCGGCCATTTTGCCAGCCAGTAAATAACATTTTTTTTATTTAAAAAAAGGATAACATTTTTAAACTTTCATCAGCCATATTTGATGGTGTCACGCCTGTATCTTCGTCGTGATCCCCCTGTGTAGAGTTGGGCGGCAGCCATGTTGGCACCTCCACCTCAGCAGAAGCGGCCATGTTGGCAGCCATGTTTGCAGTCAGTACAGAAACTGCAGTTTCTGGCAGCCATGTTTGCAGTCAGTACATAAACCACAGTTTGTTTTCAATGGCGGCCATTTTTCCAGCCAGTAAATAAAATTTTGTTATTAAAAAAGTTACCCTTGTCTCTTCATCGTGACCCCTCCTCCTCTATAGTGGCAGCCTTGTTGAAACCACCACCACCACCACCACCACCATCCTCTAGCCATTAAATTGTGCGAGGCTGCGCACATTGAAGTGTTTTTAAAAATAACTTGATTAGCAGCATTATTATTGATATGTAAAATTAATTGAAAGTATCAATACCTCCAAAAATAATATGTGTATAGTATGCATATATAAAACATGTTGTTGTGTTAGTTTCTTAGGTGTTGAAGATGATGGTGAATGTTCCAAATTAAACACTTGCAATTATCTCAGGCTGGTATTCAATTGAACTCAAAACACACACAAACAGTAAATAAGCATTTAAGAAAAAAAATGATTTTTTAAATAAAAAGAAATAAAAAGCATTAGACAGCCTTATTTACGCCTTTTATTAAACACAATACATACACACATTGTATTTCGCAGTAAGCAATCTGATTTTAATGAATCACATTTCAGCAGTAAAAATTTTTTTTCTAATGAACCTCGTCACGAGTTACATTTCATTATCTACAGTAAAAAAAAAACGTGACATAGAATGAATAGACACAATTTTCTAACGAAGCTCGTCACACATCACACGTCACACCTGCTTTTCTCTTCAAATTCACCATTTCGATGATTTCGTGAAGGAGCCGGGATAGGTGTATGTCGATCGCAGTCTTTGGATGGTCCGCATTGACAAACACTTGTACGCCTTGTTGTTGGTGCTTCCAAATGTCCCTGCTCGGCGTTGAAGAATCTTGGCAGTAGGAAGTAATCTCAGTTGCAGCATAGACGGCTGAGTTACGTTTGACGGGTACGTACATTTGTATAGACGACCGCCGGTCCGAAAAGAAATGAACGAAGCATAATCTGTAATATTGCCAGACGTGCTGCTTGCTTCATTGAGTAAGTTTGGAAATGCCTGTTAGAAATCATACGTTGAGCAACTCACATGACCGACGGCGGATGAGGACCCATTCGCTGCAGTGAAGTTCTTGGCGTCGGCACACGAGGTGTAGGAGGATAGCAGCTTCTCCGCAGTGGCATCGCCGTTGGTGATGACAGTAGACGCTTCGTCCAGATGAACAAAGTTGATTTTGACACAATCATGTAAGTAGCTGACCAACCGCTCTTTAGTAGAAGTAAGGGGTAATATTGCGGACGAAGCTAGTAATTCCAAGGCCGGCATCAAATTCCCCCACGTCACATTTTTTGATGTTTGCGCAATATACTTATGCAGAAAAGAAACAATGTCTCTAATGTCCTCTCGCACAGCTATCGCGGTTGTGTGAACAAGTGTCGTCAGTAGGTCTAGATACTCTAATGGGCCAATACCTAGTACCACGCATCTAGGAGAAATAATGCTGAAAAACTCTAAAAGAACAGCATTCTTAATTGCAATCTTCTCGGCCGCCTTCGCAGGGGAAGGCGAACGCGCATGTTTAGTAGCTGGAGACGTAGGTGGAGTAATGATCACCTCAATGTCAGACTAATTGTCGCCGGTAGACATAACGCACGAAATAGTCTCCAACAGTGACAGTTCGAATAGAGTCATCTCCGAGAACGCAAAACTGAATACTAGCCAAAGAAAGTGGCGTGTATATATATATATATGTGTGTGTGTGTCTCCAATCTACACACAAATTATGCCGGTGTTACCCTCTGAGAACAAAACGTAACCAATTATAGGAAGTAATTTGGGCGCAATTATAGGAGGGCAGCCGTTAGGGACCTTCTCATGCTACAAAGATGGTCAGACACCGTTAAAAAACAAATTATGATGAATGTGTCGACGAGTTCTCACGCTGCAACGTTTTGAGTCATCACCACACAGAAATTGATTTAAATTATGAGTCGCTGCCGCAGTCACATTTAAGAACGCCGTTAAAGACGAATTATTATGGATGTGTCGGTGTGTTCTCAAGCCGCGAAGGTGGCCAGATGCCTTAACTTCTGAGTCAGCACCAGTGACATTTAAGAATGCCGTTAAAGACGAATTATAACGTTTGAGTCACCAAACGTTGTGGCTGCAACGTCTTGAGTCATCACCACACAGTAATTTATGTCAATTACTGTAATTTACAGGTCGCCGCGCTCCCCAAAGACGCAATCTGCAGTCTGAGTCATCATCACCCAGCAATTGATTTAAATTACGACCATTTACGGACATCTCCAAACACATGAAGCTGCGCTCCACCAGTCTTTGGCAGGACAGAGGCAATCTCTGTACATTCCAAATAAGCAGTACACCACAGACCTATCGTACTTTCGCCAAAAAATTATAACATATAAATAATTTAGATTTAGAGATTTGCATAGCAGTATAATGGAAGTTGTCACACAGGAAACTAGGGCGCCAATACGTATTAGTAACAGTGACAAGGCAGTGGAAACTGGTACATTTTAATCGAGGCATGGAAAATTATTGCCGGGAACAGTTCGCGCAATAATATACAGTCCTTCAAATTCTGGGAAGACTTGCGCCCTCCTGAGTTTGTTAGAAGAAGAAAATGGTATCCGGTTCGAAAACATGTACCTTTATTCGAAATCACTCTACCAGCCGAAGTTTTTGCATCTAGCAAAAATTCTGCAAGAGGTTGCAGGACTGCAATATTTCCCCTTTACTGAAAATGAACCAGTTATAAAGCCAGACTAAGCATTACCGAACTATGTGTTTATTTTTGACGATGTGGCGTGCGAAAAACAAACAAATATCCAGCGATATTTCAGTATGGGGTGGCATATGGCCGTAGATGTCGTATATCTGTGTAAAACATACTCGCGTATGCCGAAGCAGCTTTTAAATGACAATGCCAATTTCCTGGCCATATTTCGTATGGACAACATGAATTATGTCACATATACTCGGACCATGTAAATAGCGATATGGTATTTGGCAGCTTTAAAGAAATGTGTGCGCATTGCTGGAGAGATGTGTACGGTTTCCTAGTCATTGCGAAATATATTCCAATTGATAAAATTTTTACTTGAAATGTTTTCAGAAGTATGATTTTTTAATATGCTTCTGAAGGATATTTCTGTTATAAATATTGCAAAACAGTTTCGCGAGTTTAAATACCACTACACAGTGTGAATGTCAAGAAAATAATTAAAACCCAGTTTCCAGTGCTTACGGCGTAGCATTTATCACAAACACAGGAAATTTCACAGACATCGTAGGAATTCCTCAGATTTCCTGAACGCATCATAACCAGATCTATTTCCCACTATATTTGTGTATAATAGCATGGTTGGATAGCCGAGCTACACCATGATAACATTCCTTTCNATCTTTGCATTCCGACGCTGCTCCATATCCACCTTGCTTCACCCTCATAGGCTCCCAAGACCTCGTTGTTAAGAGACACCCAAACATCTCCACTACACTTCACTATAAATTATTAGTAAATTTGTTCATAAATAATGTTTTTTTTTTGNAAAATTCTTTAATATTGTTGTAAGTTTTGTTTCCAAGGTGTTTTAATTTCTTTCATATGAGACAATTTCAATCTGTTGGAAACATATTCTTGGTACATTCTGTTTTATTGTTACCAGTGTACAGTGTTATCATTAGAGGTCAGTTGTTTGTGGGAATCCTGCCGGACGATATTGCTGATTGGCTGGTTTTTTCGGGACCTACAATTTCCTCTATCTTTGCATTCCGANGGGAATCCTGCCGGACGATATTGCTGATTGGCTGGTTTTTTCGGGACCTACAATTTCCTCTATCTTTGCATTCCGACGCTGCTCCATATCCACCTTGCTTCACCCTCATAGGCTCCCAAGACCTCGTTGTTAAGAGCCACCCAAACATCTCCACTACACTTCACTATAAATTATTAGTAAATTTGTTCATAAATAATGTTTTTTTTTTGTGAGAAATCCAATGACTAAACAGAGTGCACACTTGCGGTGTATTACTATAATTTTTATATAATTAGGAATGTTTTTCTTTGAATCTTAGAGTGCTACATCCACATTAAATATCAAATAGACCAAGGGATAGACATTAAATTTGTGGTTCTTACTTATCACAGGAAATGCAAATGCTATAAGAGTCCTCTAACAATAATCATTTGTTTTACCAAGCGAGTTAAAAATTGACGTCCTAAAAATAACCTGTGTTTTGCACCCTATAAACAAATACTTCAAGGATTTATCACGGGACGTCTTGTGTTAATGCAATCGAAATTCCAGAGGACAGTCAAAACCGAGCCAGAAAAATTAATTTTCAAAATAATTTCNGTCTTGTGTTAATGCAATCGAAATTCCAGAGGACAGTCAAAACCGAGCCAGAAAAATTAATTTTCAAAATAATTTCACCACACATTTGGAATAAATATTTTTCCTATTCAGAATGCTAGTGTGTATATCAATAGCGCAAAAAGAAATTTTGTGATTTCAAATAAATTAATAAATCGAATTTAAATTTATTGCTTACAGCTTATTGCATATTTTCATTATTTATATTATCGGGTGCTTGCGTGTTTAATACTATTCTGCATTTGCTAGTCACAGTTCGAGTGACAGCATGGTAGAATAATTTAAAGTATAATAATAATAATCTTTTCTGCCACTATCCATTTCATTTGCCTGTATTACGTTTCTGGCAACTAAACACTGGCGAAATATATTGTCTCAACCTGTCTGCGTTTCGTATCTTATGTGACTCAATAATTTGTAAGTAACAAAACATAAGCTTCTCCTACAATCTGTAAAATATATATCTGCTATTTGCGTACTGTAAATTGCATAATAAACTCAGCTCATGTGGCGAACACTGGAACCAGTGTGTAGCGATGTAAACATTGAATCTACGTCGTGTCGAAGCAGACTGACGTCAGCTTCTTCTTGCAGGCAAAAGTGGGACGCCGCCAACAGCGCTGTCTGTGAACGGGTGCGAGAAGCAGCCTTGCAGCTTCAAGCCAGGCGACCACCTCTCCGTGCAAGTGAGCTTCAAAGTCGGTAAGCACTCCTCACAGGACTTGGCTTCTGGATTTCACCTACATCCGTGACTGAGGTCGCTGATACGAGCGTTGTTGTTTCAGACCACACAGTGTCAAAGATCACTCCTGACGTGAAGGCGGTTGCCCTCGGCCTCACCGCCGACTACCCGCTACCCCAGACGGACGGCTGCAAGGCTCTCAAAGGCTCTTCCTGNTACATCCGTGACTGAGGTCGCTGATACGAGCGTTGTTGTTTCAGACCACACAGTGTCAAAGATCACTCCTGACGTGAAGGCGGTTGCCCTCGGCCTCACCGCCGACTACCCGCTACCCCAGACGGACGGCTGCAAGGCTCTCAAAGGCTCTTCCTGTCCCTTGGAGGACGGTGAGTCCGTCGTCTATGATCTCCAGATCAACATCCCGCCTGTAAACATCAAGGTACTGCTAATATATTACTGTCGTATATGGTAGGAGTCGTGAATGTTTGTGACACTTACAGTAATGGTCGATGTTTTGGATGGCACTCGAAGACGTGAAAAGAGATTCAATTCGAATTTTATTACGCGAACAAGACAAAATGAAGTGTTACATGAAAATGGTAAACTCACATAATGAGACAAAAGTTAATACTGTCACTCCTCCTATATATGCTAGCAACAAGACAGTTTATTAATATATTAAAANCATAATGAGACAAAAGTTAATACTGTCACTCCTCCTATATATGCTAGCAACAAGACAGTTTATTAATATATTAAAATACTTTATCATAAATTACTACCTATGTTCAAAACGTCATTCAGCTATTTCACCATAAATATGATTTGAGTATAAAATGTACCGACATATGTTCTGAACCTTTTGTGAAAATAATAAGGCATCAGTTCGTGAACTCTGCACTGCAAGTTCGTTACTCGCGCATTAAATCTGAAAACTTACAATACAGAGCAAAATTTTAAATTTAATTTCCTTTTCCCGTACGTAACAAAGGACGATTAGAAAAATAAAAATCACTAAGGTAAAAAGTTTAATAATATAAGGTTTTGCCACCAACTTGTAAATAAGTTCATTGCTCTAACGCCAACGATAAAGTACGTAACTTAGTGTGCATGTAATTTGAAATGACTGGTAAGGTTCCAATGGATTCCCAATCCCGAGAAAATTTTGAGCGTTAACATTTACGTAAAGAGATAACTGAGGTCATACACAAATGTTTATATCTTCTGGAGGAAAAGAAACAAACATATTCAAGAATATTGTATCCACGTCTATCGGTTTTCCTTTTTACATTCTGAACATCTTCAGCCTTTAAACCAGGTGCTGTTGAACAATTAGTTGATTTACAGATAATACTATTGTTGGTGGTGTTCTATCATCTACTGCCGCAAACATTGTAGAAGCAGTGTGAGAACACAGTAAAGTGTAATTAGGAAGGANGGTGGTGTTCTATCATCTACTGCCGCAAACATTGTAGAAGCAGTGTGAGAACACAGTAAAGTGTAATTAGGAAGGAAAAAAATTAGCTCGCGAGTACAGTGTTTACAATTTAACCTTATGAGCGAGAGATGTGTCACATGACTTTGACTTTCATAAGAAATGAAATAAAAATTTTTACTTGAAATGTTTTCAGAAGTATGATTTTTTAATATGCTTCTGAAGGATATTTCTGTTATAAATATTGTAAAACAGTTTCNGAAATGTTTTCAGAAGTATGATTTTTTAATATGCTTCTGAAGGATATTTCTGTTATAAATATTGTAAAACAGTTTCGCGAATTTAAATACCACTACACAGTGTGAATGTCAAGAAAATAATTGAAACCCAGTTTCGAGTGCTTACGGCGTAGCATTTATCACAAACACAGGAAATTTCACAGACATCGTAGGAATTCCTCAGATTTCCTGGACGCATCATAATCAGATCTATTTCCCACTATATTTGTGTATAATAGCATGGTTGGATAGCCGAGCTACACCATGATAACATTCCTTTCNCAGATCTATTTCCCACTATATTTGTGTATAATAGCATGGTTGGATAGCCGAGCTACACCATGATAACATTCCTTTCTATACTCTCTAAAAATATATTTGTGTATGAAAATTGTATGTTTTTAAAATTAACCTCTTTTTGGATACAGTTTTTAGTACCCTAACGTGGTGTTCTTGTGTAAAGGCTCTTTAATATCCTTTATTGATTTACAAATATTCATACATATTCGCAAAATTATGGGCGTTGGTTTTTATATAACGAACCTTCCATTAATTTTACTGAAATTACTTTTTCGCGGAAGATTTCNAAAATTATGGGCGTTGGTTTTTATATAACGAACCTTCCATTAATTTTACTGAAATTACTTTTTCGCGGAAGATTTCATAAATTTACTACATATTTTTCTGTATTAAAAAATAAATTTTAAAAGTTAGTACATGCTGTTCTGAAGCGGAATTCAACACACAAAAAAGTTAAACACNTGTATTAAAAAATAAATTTTAAAAGTTAGTACATGCTGTTCTGAAGCGGAATTCAACACACAAAAAAGTTAAACACTTGATTCAAGCCATTGACCCGCTTCGTTCTAGTAAAATAAGCAAACGTAAAAAATATTAGCTTTTTAAAAAAATGCCACCTAAGGTATTTTANACCCGCTTCGTTCTAGTAAAATAAGCAAACGTAAAAAATATTAGCTTTTTAAAAAAATGCCACCTAAGGTATTTTACAGTTTATAGTAATGTTGAGGAGTTTGAAGTGTTTCTGTCTTTTGCAAGTGGTTTGGGACACTTTTTGATCTTAATCAGCGTAAGTGGTGTATACCTATCATAACTGCTACAGGAGCGGTAAATTTCTGATTACACTGGCGAATAACGCTTCGTGTATCTTCGGCTGTCTTCGTTCCTGTAACCCGAAGCTACAGGGAATACTTAGAAGTTCCACATTCTATGTGNTTCGTGTATCTTCGGCTGTCTTCGTTCCTGTAACCCGAAGCTACAGGGAATACTTAGAAGTTCCACATTCTATGTGTACACAGTCCAGATACGTTTATCATCATTACCGTTAACACATACCCATAATTTTACTATCTATGTCTGTAAACGTTTCCACGAATATGTGGAACATTTTAACAGTGCGTTTAGAGATATAATATATGCGAGTTTTCTTTCGTTTCAGTCTGATGTGGACCTCACATTTGAAACGACGGACCAAGACTCCAAAATTCTGACCTGCTTCGAGCTGAAGGGAAAAGTCGTCTGATCTTCGAACCTATATATAAATGTGATATCGATGTGCCATGTATGAAGAGTTCAATTGTGTACGAATAGTATTTATGATTCGCCTTTGAGTATTTATTAAATAAATATATTCTCATAAAGCATTTATTATGGCTTACTTTCTTCACAATTTTACATCTTCCGATATTTACATGAATACTAGTAGATACAAAAATGAGCAACAATCTTACTGTATTCGAAGACGGTTACACTTTTTTTTTTACCGATCCTACTCTCATAATCCCCGTGTGAAGCAAAGAAACAACCTATGTGTGTTCACCCTGAACAGCCGACACGTGCAGTAAAACAGCTCCCACGATGGGAACAAGATTGCCATGCTTTTATTGGCCTACAAATTTCCCTTCGCGTGTCAATGTCACCCAAAGCTCTTGTATGGTTCGTAAAGGACTCCCTGCTACACAAAACGGAAGTGCTCCCAAGCATTCTCATTTCTGTTTAGTTTCGGAGAACTGGATGGCCTATGCAGAATTTTCAATTTACTCGGTTCCCAAAGACGCACTCAAGCAGCCCGATGAGACTAGGGTGTTCATATAAACATCAAAAATGTTACAAATGCCCCTATGATAAATCCTGTCATAACGCTGAAGGATAGAATCTCTGTACGAATGACCTGTTACAAAGCCACATTAAAACACTTGGAGGGATGTGTCAGCATAACATAACGCCGCTCCAGAACAAGATGTTGCCACCTCCATTAGGGTCTACTATAATGATGTTATCTAGACTGTGCCTACTCTCTCGTTTTCGCAACATAATAATATACCAGAAATAACTGCGAAGACTGAACCTCTACTTTGCACCAAGATAATCGGGCAGTTTTGGTGCCAGGTATGAATGGGCCGCATCTGGTACTACTCTGTGAATACAGTGCCACTTGACGCATGCATCATTATAAATTTTGCCTTGAATTGCTCTTCTCTGCCCCTGCTCTCAGTGCCTCAGCAAGGTCGCCGTCTCCTGTGTTCCGGCAGCATCGCCTGGCAGTTAGGGCCAAATAACAATCTCACAGTGTTTACACCTTGGAAGTTCACTGCTAGGGGGCGAACTAACATCTACACCTTGTCACAACATCCGCCAGATCCTGGAATTGCACTGTATGGAATATGCAGAGATTGAGACACCACCATCTGAATGCGGCCTACATAGACACCACTTTTACAGACAGCTCGAGAACACCTGGCACTCCTTAGGTGCGTGGCCACTTAGACGTGGCGAGCGGAAGAGAAGCGTCGTTAGGAAAAGCGTCGTTTGTGACTGTCCGCCCACTAGGACGTGGAGAGGCATGTGGATGTTCACGCGACATCACAGCCCGTGAAATGAATGCCAACGTGTTGTTTGCGAGTTAATTAGCAAAATGAGCAGTTCTACCTCATCAGATGAAGAACTTTGTGTGTTAAGTCTCTTTTCCAGTATGGAGGAAGATGAGAAGTCTAAACGAAAANATGAATGCCAACGTGTTGTTTGCGAGTTAATTAGCAAAATGAGCAGTTCTACCTCATCAGATGAAGGACTTTGTGTGTTAAGTCTCTTTTCCAGTATGGAGGAAGATGAGAAGTCTAAACGAAAAGTATGGATTCACGAGATAAGTCAGAAGAGGGATATTTTCGTAGAATTCCATCACCTGATGAGCTGGTGGATGTATCTGGAGTCTTCATGGTCTTACAGATAACAGTAATTCTGAACGTGTATGATCTATTCCTCTTCATTCATGTTATGGGATATCTGTAAATTTTTATAATTTATATTTAGTATGATGCTTACAAAAATCCACGTACAATAAAAAATTAACAATCCCTTTTTTTCTATTCTGTGAGAATAAATATAAAACTTGAGTTAGTTTTTCTGTATAGTTACATTTTGTTTACGTATAGTGGACCGCCACGCAACCAACTTGTAGTAATATCTGTATTGATCCAATCGGGCAAAACTATATATTGTAATTTCTTTAGGCGTATATAAATATTAATGCCTGCTTTGTCATTTTATTCCTCACAATCCAATATAATATTTATATTAAATGGTTATCTTGGCATTTTCTTTAAACATTTATAAACATTATCTTTACATATGCAAACAACAGAGATTGTTTAAACTTCTCATTTTATATAAATAAACCATATCCTCATCACTGCCCAGCTCAACCCATAAACCTAAAAACATTAAAATTATGGCTTAAATTTATTTTAAGATTGAACTTCACTGAAATGGCATTATTTGAAAATTAAAGTCTAGATGTTCAAAAGCGGTAATTTTATGCGACTTACTTAAAAACGAAGACGAGAGAAGTGTTCACGTTTTTAAAAGCATTGTTGCATTTGTNCGGTAATTTTATGCGACTTACTTAAAAACGAAGACGAGAGAAGTGTTCACGTTTTTAAAAGCATTGTTGCATTTGTAGTGGTTGAATTTAACACTGTATAATTTATACGAGTATTATTAGTTGCTAAGAGCGTAAAGTCCTATCCTTGCCCTCGGCCGGCCTCTCACTATGAAGCCCCGTTAAACCTTTCACATACATATGGAAGCCGAAACAATGACCCCCGTTCGTATATTAGCAAGCGCAAACAAGCAGAACTGAGAAAGGATGTGGCAAATATTTCTTTATATGTTGATGTTTAATAACTTATCACATGTAAACAACATATATATCTTAAAGCTCCTGCCTACCTGTAGCTTTTTCCCGTGTTTGAGGCAGAGAGGTGCAGGATCAATAAGGGCGATACTGCCTCGCGCATCAGANCTACCTGTAGCTTTTTCCCGTGTTTGAGGCAGAGAGGTGCAGGATCAATAAGGGCGATACTGCCTCGCGCATCAGATACGCCATCACCAATAATCTCAAGGTTCTGAACTGACGTGTAGTTTTCTCATCGAACTGTGAGACTCTGTTCTTTAATTGGTGGAAAGTCTGTAAGAAGGTTCAATGCAGGGCCCTTGAGTAGTTTTGTATGTATCTGACGAACAAACGATGATAAAAAATTTCGAAAAAAAGTATTCTAATAAGAGTCTCGTGGCTAACCTCTTCGCATAAAATCTACCAGAGCTGGCGATATCAAAGGGTCATACTAACGATCAAGCCAACTTTCCAGGCCAACCAATTAATTGCGAAACTGTAAAAGTCGGTTATTCGAAGATTTTATCCATAATTTTGTAAGATAGCGTCACGTGGAGTAGTAAGCTTTCAATATCATATTTCAGAAATTACCGAAACGAACTCCACAAGTTAACATGTAAAAACATTAAGACCAGCACGACTAAAGTAATTTAAAAAAAGACAAGCTGTTTATTTTCTAAATGATTTTTTTGTTACATATTGTGTTTCGTATATTGAGAGTCAAAATAGAATTATTCTCGAAATCGACTTTCATTGGAATAGTCTCGTCTGAAATCGAATCAATCATTCGGATTCCGAATATAGTCGGTTCCCTTCTCTGTTTGCCTCATTGGGTCTTAATCGAAAGAAATGAATGTTAATGTTGTCACAAGTTAACAGTTCGAAAGTACTTATTTGAAGCGAGTAAATTAATGGCGTATTTGGCTAAAGTCATCAAAACTTGTGTTAATAAGAATTTATAGTATTTATTTGTATTTGAGGAAGGTACAATTTTAAGTTTTCGATCATTTTTCGTCCTAATGTGTATTCCGGAGCTGTCGTAAACATTTCGAAAATAGACAAGGTTTTTTACGTTATTATAATTTTAGTCTTCTCGTAGTTTCAATTATAAATAAATTTTATACAGTATTTTGATGATTTAAAAGCTCTTTGCAATTCACGAAAAGTTACAAAACTGAAAACAATTGCTAAATTTTTTTTACAGAAACAGAATTACTGCAATAGCTGTCATTCGATTCCCTGATATTCGAATGAAACATTCACTTCGTGGAGATATGTAGGAACATTCGCATGAGTGAAGCGAATCAAACTTCATTTAACAAAGTGAATGTTGGGTGTAATATTTCTTCCCTTAAGTATAATATTCGACACAAACTGCGTTTAAAGAAAAAAACGCAAAGAAAAAATCTTAAATCTTTGTACAAAAATGGCAAAAAGTTAAATGTCAATTGCTGATGAGCTTAAAAAATCACTTAATTATTGTAGTGCACCTAGTGCCATCTGTTGTCGAGAAGGAAGATAAGCTTAACTGTGGAACCACTTTACAGTTCAGCAAACATCGTAGATAATAAAAAAAAACTAGTAAATCTGGTCAGCATAATATTCAGTTAGTTACTACCAATATTCAACCAATGGATGCAATAATACAGCCTGTTCTATCAGGAATGGAGCGAGTGCGAAATTACATTGTACATGGGTCATTATAAGAACCCCGGCTGGGGGGGGGGGACAATCTTAAGTGTGATAAACGAATAAGGCTCATAAGATAAGGTTTATTAGAAGCTGTACTTGTAATTGAAATAATTTGTTAATGTACGTCGGTGGTGTAATGGTAAGCATAGTAGCCTTCCAAGCAATTGATCCGGGTTCGATTCCCGGCCGACGCAATATTTTGACTTCTCAAATTCGTGACTTTGCAGATTTATGTTGGTAAAAATGATTCCAATAATATTATTTGGAAAACCTTGTTCCTTCTTCCATGAAGTGTTGCCGCCCTGTCAAACTTATGTTTGCGAAAAAATCTGCCGATTTAGTTAACACGGAAGTAGATATAATAACACCTCAAAAAAATCACTTGAACCCAGCAAAATAAAAATTGATGAAATGGACAATTCTATAAAGTCGGATTTGATATTTTGCATGGTAGATGGTAAAGTTTGTGATGCAGGTGTCGTCATGTTCGTCCACCCAAACGTGTTACTTGTGCGGGGCAAAACCCAGAGAAATGAATGATATAAAAACCATTTCGAGAAAGGCAGTAAAAAGAGAATTCCTTTCCTTGGGCATATCACCCCTTCATTAGTGCATAAGGCTGTTTGAATGCATGTTCCACATTTCATACCGCCTTGACATAGAAAAATGGCAAACAAGGGGCTCTGAAAGTAAAGGAAAGGTATTAAAAAAGAAAAAAAAGTAGTTCAGGAGAGGTTTAGAAGTGAGTTACGTTTTTCAGTTGGTATGCCTACGCAGAGTAGAAAAACAAATGACGGCAACTCAGGCCGAACGGTTTTTAGGAACCCCGAGAAGTCTGCAGAAATTACTGGACTGAACCAGGAGTTAATTAAGCGTTTAGGTGTTGTACTCGAATGTATAAATTGTGAACATCAAACTAATTCAGGGAAGTTTTAAATATGCTGTAAAGAAACCCATCAGCTGTACCTAAAAAATTACAGTTGGTATCCAATGCCTGTAAGCCTCCACAAAATGTTATTCCATGGGAGAAACATAATTGAAGCATGTATCCTGCCTATCGGTCAATATTCAGAAGAAACCCAAGAAGCAAGAAATAAGCACAATAGGCACTATAGAGACCGTTTTACACGGAAAACTTCCAGAGTATTTACAAACACGGGCCTGTTGAATAGATTATTTATTACATCACACCCCTATTTAGCGAATCTACGGAAGTCTCCAAAAATAAAAACAAGTAAAGTTAATCAATAAATGCAACTTATATTAGAAATGGATACGTCAATACCAGGGGAAGATTACGCCATCTCATTCGAGCAAAACTCATCAGATGCCAACAGTGTTTTGAGTGATAGTGACTAATTGTTAGCGTGTTTAACTAAAAACATTGCAATTATGATAAATCACGTAGATGAAATATATTGTAACTGTTTTGGTAATATACGCAGACCCTACATATTTATTAATACATTTTAAAACTATAAACATTGGAGTATAACTACAATCAGATGGAAACAGTGTCTTGAGTGATAGTTTATTTATAAACATTGCAATTATGATACATTTCGTTGATTAAATATATTTTAACTGTTTTGTAACATATGTTAATATTTATTAATATTTTTTTTTACTATAAACATAAAAGCATGACCACAATCTTTGTGAAGTGACATTGCCAGTTACAAAAATTTTGTTAATATACCAGAAGTTTAATAAATTTTTATTGTGTCTGAAAATAATCAAAAATTACTTTGCTTTTTTTGTCAAACATAGTCATAAATGTCGACCCAGTCTGTTTATACATTCAATAAAAAAAATTTCCTGCTTACATTGCCGAAATTACAGACTGTGTGGCATGCCATGCAGTGTTCTCGCCGTGTTGCGTGTATAGGCTGCTCACGGTAAAATTAGCACTTTTGAAAGCCCTGCTTAAGATCTACTTGTATGCACGTTGTGTGTTTTTCCACCTTATGTAAAATTATCATTCCCACAGGACTCATCACTTTATTTATACGTTGGTCAAATAAAACTCTAAAATTATAGGAAATGTAAATATTTTACAAATCTGTTGATTTTTACACTTTGATACATTAAAAAAAACAGAAAGCGAAAAGAATAGTTTAAGTTGTCACAAATGGTTACCTAACACTTTTTATTCGACGTTAAGATATGGAACTACTTTCTATCCATCGTTACTAACTTTACTGTGCGCAGGTTACTCAGTGCGCCCGTTAAAATATACGCAGGTAGGGGCAGTGACTTTTTTGTAAAGTTGATTTCAAAAGTGCTCATTTTATCTTGAACAGCCTTTACCGATGAGACTTTAGTAATGACCATGATATTTTGTTGGCGGAAATTATGCCTACTAGCAAGGTTCAATGCAGATACCTTGAATAAATTTTGCAGTTATCTGGCGCGTATATTTTGAGATACATCATTTGGAAAAAGACGTGTTATTCTATCTTGGAGTGCGCGGAAATGGTGTTTTTAACTCAATATGCATACCCTTAAGTGTGTGTTCTTTTCGTAGAGGAGCACATCAGGGCACGTTTAACAGTTTCGTTGAAAAAAAAGTGTATTATTTTAAACACATTGCAACGCAGATGAAGAGTCACGTAGGCGGTTCCTTTAAAAATAAGTAATGCCAGTAAGTTCTGAATACCAGTTCCAAATCTGGACGTCTTATTAAAAACGTATTTTAATCTTTCGCCCCTAAACGTTTAATTTCACAGTGTTGCTTCATTCGCAAACGAATACTAGCCATCACTGTATAGGTATATGGCGATTTTTATTTTTAACATGGCAAAAGTATACAATTTAAAAAATAATAAGTCTTACTTTTAAAATGCTTAGAATTTAGTATTTACGTGAAAACTCCTGCCTCACGTAACAGTGCCTGACGAGGTCTAATTAATTAATTTAAAAAGTAAATTTTTCAAATAATTGTCTAAATATAGTCAATCCTCTCCCCTCCCATCACCAGAATATTTCGCAAGTCTATTAATTTGTTAAAATACTGATTGAAAACGCTAAGTAGCTAGTTAATAATATTTAGGTAACGCAATACTAATGCGTATATTTTAGGATAACATACTTAGAAAGAACTTTCATGTATGTATTACACTTTCACAGCGAATAAAATACTTGGTTCGTGGTTAATTTAGCAAACTCCTAAATAAAGATTTTCCAAAACCTGCTTCTAACCATTTAGATGGACACGCGTAGGCTGGCATGTTCCCATTTAAGTTGGCAACAAATAAGGAAACGTGGTTTCCATTATTAAATTGTCGTATTAAAAGTGTTCCGTTCAGGTTACAAGAAATCACAAGCCACCCCAAACGTTTTTATACTTTTAGCTTGCAGACATAGGGGATGGGGATACACCATTTTATTTTTTGACTGAAGCACTATTGAGAATACTCCGTAGCGTCGTAATATTTTTTTATGTAAAGGCAAAAAAAAACTATGCAGCCACTGTATAATATTTGGCGCAGAAAAATGTTACTGTATATTTTCAACATATAAAAAGTTGATGAATAAGTTATATAGGGAAAATTAAATTTCGCATTTTTTAAC
>NQII01006526.1:0-121712 GCA_002778355.1 Clitarchus hookeri
AATATTTTTGTGCTGAGTTTTAATTGTGTATTATCTGCTATTTGTAAAAATTCAAAAACATGTATTTCATCAAATCATACAATATAAATTACATACACAAGTATTAAATAACTAGTAACTTATAAATTTTGATAAATAACTTTGTAAGAATANATACAATATAAATTACATACACAAGTATTAAATAACTAGTAACTTATAAATTTTGATAAATAACTTTGTAAGAATATCTCCGAAACTGAACTTATGACACGAAAACGAAGAATTTATGCAAAAGGAGTGACGCCGGCCTTAAAGGCCCGTCAGCCTGGTTGGAAAAGAGGAAAAAACCGGCTTTAGCGCGATAACTGTAAGGGTTACACTGGCACGCGCTACAAGAGCACCATCGCCTCTATGCCCAGGGCTCTGAACTGGCGTGCACTGTTCTCGTAGTGCTGCGTGAACCTATGGGACTTTCAGCAGTGACCCAATCATTTTATTGGTGAAACGTCTGTAGTTAAGTTAAGGCTCCTATCATAGTTTGGCTCGTGTGCGGATAGTATGTTTTTATATACGGCAATCTGAAAAAGCAGTTATTAACTATATAGGAGGGCACTAACATAATAAAATAATATTTACAGTATACGTGGTAACTTTAAAGTNAAAGCAGTTATTAACTATATAGGAGGGCACTAACATAATAAAATAATATTTACAGTATACGTGGTAACTTTAAAGTGCCATTCTGTCTATCTCTGTGGTATGGTGTCTATTGGGGGCTCGTTTAATAGTTTCATCAGAAAACCGGGATTTCAAACACTCTGCAACGCAGTACAAACGAGTGGCTGGCGGAGCCCTTATCCCTTCCACGTTGGAACTATAATCCATTCACNACACTCTGCAACGCAGTACAAACGAGTGGCTGGCGGAGCCCTTATCCCTTCCACGTTGGAACTATAATCCATTCACTGCTACTTACAAACTTTCTGTATCTCTTGTTAAGTTCTTCTTTCAGGATATTTCTCAGCCTTGTGCAAACAAAGCTTAACCGAGTCTACAGAGGTACAACGCACCAAATACTTGCGCACTTAGTGTAATAATGTTTTGCATAAGAACTATTTCTTGCAACAAACCTGTTTTCTCACTGTTTTGTTCGTATTAATTATAGAGTAAATACTAATATTTATAGATAATAATGTAAGTGAAGTTCAATTTAACACGTTAGNTTGTTCGTATTAATTATAGAGTAAATACTAATATTTATAGATAATAATGTAAGTGAAGTTCAATTTAACACGTTAGCATTAAAACTTGTTAACATAAGTATACAACGCTTGCAATACATGGCATTTAGGAGACAACTAAGCACGTTATACATGGAGTCATTTTTCAAAGTTTGATTCAAAAAGTGTGATGAAAACGTGAATAGACCATAACGGTTTTCTCGCTATGCCTTCTGTTTCAGAGATCAAATGAAAATTTTTGGCGAAACAACTCACGATAACAAATACCCAAACGTTCTGAATTTTTGCATTTTCACTGCCTTAATTACTTTCTAACAGGTAACAGCTGAGAAGAAATAAAATTATTGTAACATTCGAACGACTACAGAGGTGATAGCAGGAAGAGAAAACCTATAATATATATTTCAGGAAGTGTACCAAGCTATACCCAATGCCTTGTTTGCCCGCCAAATGTAAAACACATTCTTTACTGCCAGGATGTGATCCGGGAGGGGGAGGGGGGAGGGATACAAGATGGAAGGGGCCACGGTTGTGGAGTGGTCAGGCTACTCACCTCCCAGCAAAGCGAACTGGGTTCGGTTCCCGGCCAGGACGCTCCTGAATTTTCGAATGTGTGAATCTTGCAGGACGATGCAACTGATCAGAGGGTTTTCTCGGTGATCTCCCTTTTCCCCCCGCCCTTGCATTTCGGAGCTGGTCCATTCTCTCCGCTCTTCACCTTCTTCGGCTCTCAAGGCCGCCCAAATCCCTCCACNCCTTGCATTTCGGAGCTGGTCCATTCTCTCCGCTCTTCACCTTCTTCGGCTCTCAAGGCCGCCCAAATCCCTCCACTCATTTCCCCACAATTATTATAGTCACGAAGCACTCCAATCCTCAGGCAGCGAATACTCATCTTTAGTTCTCCTTTACAAATTCGGATACTGGAGAAATTGGTTTTCTGGACATTACATCAGAAAAGTGTAAATGCATAATTTTTATACCTCATTTAGCCTAACGTAACTGCGAGTTGTATCATGGAGAAAGAGAGATACAGAGATTTCGGCGGCTCTTTAACATTGGAGTCTCGAGAGAGTATCATGAAAATCACATCAATAATGATGACTGTTTCTTAATATGCAAATGTATTTTCTTTTTTAATGATATTACNAGTATCATGAAAATCACATCAATAATGATGACTGTTTCTTAATATGCAAATGTATTTTCTTTTTTAATGATATTACTTACGTTCTGAGCTCAACTGAATTAAATACAATTGCCACCTCTTGCAATTTTCTAAGTGCAACGAACGTTTATAAAAAATTGAACAACATAATTTATTTTATACCTGACATAGTGGNTCTAAGTGCAACGAACGTTTATAAAAAATTGAACAACATAATTTATTTTATACCTGACATAGTGGGTAAAAAAAATTATTTGTTTTAGTCATTTTATTATTTAGAAATTTTTGTGTATGTGCTAATGGTTTTTATTTTGGTGGGCTAACCCCATTTGTAATAAAATACTTCTGAAAACGACAATTTTTTCTCTGAGCTATAAGACCGCGCTCACCTTTTAAAGTCTCGAACCTTACGAAAAGAAAGCAAATCCTCGTTCTCTATTGCACCTAACATACTCGTTCCTTGAACAGTTATCTCTCAAATGTGTTGACATGCTTTTATCCCAAAAACTCGAGCAAAGAGGGCAACTAACTCTACTTCTGATAAATAATGAGANAAATGTGTTGACATGCTTTTATCCCAAAAACTCGAGCAAAGAGGGCAACTAACTCTACTTCTGATAAATAATGAGATAGGGATTGCCATTCTCTTGTATTCACCAGCAGCGAGAATTTACCCGTTTTATAAATAACTGTGTGATGAAATATTACATCCGGGNCCATTCTCTTGTATTCACCAGCAGCGAGAATTTACCCGTTTTATAAATAACTGTGTGATGAAATATTACATCCGGGAATAAATTCACCAGTTTCTAACAGATAACTTCTTTTTCTTTTCAGGGCGTGTTCACGAGAAAAAAATTTATCTCGAATGTAATACTGCAATGATAGTACCATTTTTAAATAGCAGCTCGCAACGCTGGTAAAGGATAACACGAATTTCCAGTAAATATCTCCCCGTAAACAACGCTAAAAGATGGTAGCATTGAAATTGTTAAAAATATTTTAACACTTACCGAGATGTACGGTTCTGTACCAGTAATGCTTTCAAGAGGACAGCTTACATACTTCCTTCGACTTATTANACACTTACCGAGATGTACGGTTCTGTACCAGTAATGCTTTCAAGAGGACAGCTTACATACTTCCTTCGACTTATTAACATATTTCTAAAGAAGATGACACGCGCATTCTAAGTGGGATTCGAGCCCACGACCTTCTGACAGGCAAGCATACTCTCTGAGCTCTTAAAAACCCAAGGTGACAATAGAAGAAAAACTTGACAAACTTTGTTTGGCGCGGCTTGTGGGCTCGTTTGCTTTTGTGAAAATAACTCATACTACTTGGATTTCGCCAGTTTGGTACGATAGTTTGGTAGATAGTAAAATCTTCATTTCTGATCTAACATGAATAATATTATATACTTTTATTATAAATTCTATTACTCTTAAACGATTACATCATTACCAACTTTGTTAATACGTATTTTGTATTATGAGTAAAATGGCAAGTAGGCCTTCTAGTGGTTTAATTAATCTTTTTTTGTTGTTACAGTATTTCACTCACCCCCCCCCCCACNTTTGAATTTTATTTCCATCAATTTATATTTCTAACGAGAAGTTTCTTCTACTTAATATCGCGGTTTCAAATCACTAACATATTTTTAGCTCATATCCTGAAGGAAAGATAGGCTTACAAGATAAGCTTCCTTTCTGTGTATAAATCTGGGTTTCTTTGTGTGCTATACTCCCTCCCTACCCACCCCCCTGCAACCCTTTTCCTAAATCTAAATACAACAATTTCGAACTCGTGCACCGAGACTGATATATTGTTAGAACACTAGATATTTATATAGTTTTCAATCAAGCTTGATGCTTATTTCTAAATTTTCTGAAATTACTTTTTTGTCTCGGGTACCATTCTTCTAGTAGCCGTAGTATTAGTAAGTAAAGGCTGTTCACGATAAAGTAAGCACTTTTGAAACCAACCTCTAAAAAAAAAAAATCACTGCTCATATCTAAATATGTGCTACAGTACTGACTGGCATGCAGTCTCCCACTTAAGTTGACAGCGAGTTAATGAAAGCAGTTCTAACATTCGGCGTTGTTTCACGAGCGTGTTGTTAAAATGTATAGCTCACTGTGAGCGGGAACCAGAATATTTAGGTCCGCCTGAATACGTTAGATAAGAAATACTTCAGATATTAAAATGATTTTACATTATTTAATATGTATTTTCCAAATGTATTTACGAACATAGCAGTGGCACTTAATCCAACACGTGTATATAGTTACGCAGGTAATTTTTCAATAAATCATTAAGGATCGTGCTATATTTATTACAAGAGCAAGTTAAATTGCATTCTCAGACCACTGAGATGAAACAGTACTTCATGCACAAAAAAAATTCCTAGCTTTAGCATAATGTAAGTTCAACTTACCAACTGACTGGCAGAGACAATGGTTGGAAACATCAAAAATTCAACTATATTTTAAAATTCACCAAACTGGAATAAGCCAGGAACTTAAAAAGATATAGTAATTTCCATTGAATGAAAAACTACTTCAATAAAAACCAACTATTTTCTGGAAACCAATACAATAAGGTTGGTTCTCAGAAGAAAAATTAATGTTCTAACGCACATAATGGAAAAAATCATTGCATGGAAGATGTGGCGCTGAAAATAAAAATGTCTCAAGTTGCCCTTCCTAAACTGGTTTACAAAACTACTATTGGGGTTGCCGTATGTCACAATTAGCACAGCAGGGTGAGNAAGTTGCCCTTCCTAAACTGGTTTACAAAACTACTATTGGGGTTGCCGTATGTCACAATTAGCACAGCAGGGTGAGAGAATGGTCCATCACATCTGAACTATATTTCTTTCGTTGTATACACACGAGAGTACGAATTTGCGTATTATTAGCGTATTTTATTTCCAAAGAATTCCACGGCTTCTCTTTGATGACGCAGGAATCAAATGATACGGTTTGTTGCAATATTAATTTTACTTAAGGAGGAAGGATACAAAAACGAAAAGAAAAGTATATCATAAGCAGGGCTTTCAAAAGTGCTCGATTAACCGTGAACAGATTATAAAAATAATGGTGCATATGAAGATGCAGCGTTGACAACAACCTAGTGACAGATTTTAAAGTTGAAGCCCGTAGGTTACCGTAATTCCTGAAGTGGGAACAGAACGAAACAGAAAAGAACTTACTGTGGATCTCCAGTCCCCATAGTTAGCCAATACAAGCTGCGATCAAACAATTTGTTCTGCTGTTATTGATATTTGTTCGTACCATACATTTACTATTTTCCAACTTTTACACTTGGTAAGGTGTTAGTCCAACCACGATGTTATATATTTTATGTAGCGACGTAATACTTGTAGCATGTTCGTCTTTATGAGGATTTTGACCTTTTTATTGGGTACAATTTCCGTCACAGCCTGGCTTCCGGCGTAAGAGGGAACCTCAAACGCGAGAAATTTAAGTCATATCGCGCAATTCCTTCCTTTTCCATTGTTTTATGTGGGTTTTCCAGACAGCCAATAAGGGGCAGTCACGGCCGTCTGTACCATTGCTACAAATTTTATTTTATTCACATCAAAATTCATGCTAGGACCCCAATAGTCCAACTGTTAAGATGTCGACCAACGTGTCACCAAGCCTAAACCATCACTATTGCCCATGTTTCAAGCTCAGCCTGAGAGGCAGATACGCTTCCAGTAAACCACGCTTGGGAACGCCCGGAAGCTTCCCACTCATTTGGTTTGTTATTCAGCAGCGCCTCTCGAAGGGAGAACAGATAAGTTATATTGTAAGCTCCGTCCCAAGCGTTAGCTATTGCGTGGATAATGAATTTGCAACATGAATGAAGAGAGGGGTGGACATAGCGGGTCCTGCCTGGTTCGTATCCGTGCGGTATGCTTACTTGTGTACGACAAGTTGCAGCTCACAAATTTGCAGGCAAACTTTCGGAGGACAACTGGAATTAACTCCAGTCGCATATGTGCATTTGTAACTATCTAAATATTGTTGCATATGTTTCTGGGTTCATTTTTCTAAAGTTATTGCTTCCAAAGTAAATTCAAGTCCTTCACACCAACTCGGATATAAAAAAAATATTAAAAAATTAATTGCACCCTTGTTGAGGAAAGTAGACGCATTAGTTATATCAGTAACTTCTTGTTTATTCTTCTAATTAATTTTATACATTGAAAGAAGTTGATAGCAGGCCAAAATGGTAAAATTGTTATAAACTGTGTACAGAATATGGACGCCCATATTTGAGTACCGAACATTCTATCTTTGTCAGACCATTCTGTTTATTTTATATATAGTAATAAAGGGCGTGGGACATGTTAATATGATGTAATGTATACACTCTTGGTTCGTATTTGAATGTATATGTAGGTTGCTCTGCTATACTGGATGATAATAATATCTTATAATTAAAATGTTAGACCTATATCTTGCCTAGCTTAGGAATGCATATGAACACAAAATCCTTTATCATAGATATACTTGAATTATTTGCAATCACCGAACTCACCTTTGTAAACTGAAAAGTACAACTGAAAATTGGCATACTAAAAAATTAATATTGAATAAAAGAACAAAGAAGCGCAACATTATGTAATGAAACAAACAGAGAACGTTAAGAATGATTTTAATTGAACATAAAATTGTCTAGCTAAAATATATTTAAAAATTTTAGATTTCTAAAATTTAAATTAACGCAAATACAGTTGTAAAATATAATTAATTAATTATTAAAAACTAGACTGGGAACACTAGTCAGACTTCTTTAAAATTTACTTTAAACCGAATTACATTATGAAATGAAAAAGTCAAATCATCAATAGTTCGCCTTGTTCGATAGTGCAAATGAGTTTTAATTTCGACCGTGGGTAAAATATTAAAGCCAGTAAAAAAATTAAAAAAAGTTATTGAAAAGTGGCGTTTAAGGTTTTCTGCTCGCAATGAACTAATATCATAGACTCTTTTTTGTCATAATTATGAATTCTGACATAGACAGTATTCGACGACTCTTCTCCTGGAACCGTTGAAAATAAAATATTTAATAACGCGATCTCCTCTTCTCTCTTGATATATTCCCTGTCCCAGACTCTCGGGCTTTACGTGCCAAGTCCATGGCACCAATCACTTTGATGCACGGACTGACACATACAATAAACAATAACAATAAAGCGTACATCGTGCGTTTAGGCCCTCTTCTACGTTTGATATTCTGACACGTCGTTTGCCACACCGGGCGGCCTGAATTCAATTCCGTACGTGGCTTTTACTTTAAAATTTAGTGAATTCCCTACCTTGGAAGACGACGTGGCCCCGTGGCTCAATTTAAGAAAATCAAGATACCCAAAAATTCTTAGTACTGATTTGTCAAATACGCAGTGTAAGCAACAGGCCCTGAACATTTTAAGGGGCGCCAAAATCTAGGATTTAATTTTTATTACATCATCACACAACAAATTAAAGCTTTCTTATTTCTAAAATAGTTTCCAGTACACCGAAAAAAGAGTAATTATCTCTACATCATCCAACACCTTATTTATAGTATAATTATGTATGGAATTTAATACCTACATAATTTCTGCCTACTAACATATTACACCAGTAACCTCTAAGGAGACATACTTCTTATACAAACTGTTGAATCAATATTGTTTTATTTTTAATTATCATTATTCATAAAAATAACATTAACAAAATAGCAAATACTACCTGAAAAATGCTTTTAATTACACTACTAAAAATAAAAACAGGAGTATCACCTTTTTATTTCTGAACGAATAAAATAGTAGGTAATATATGCATGTACACAATAAGGTTATGGGACTGTGAGAACCACTGCCGGATGACACGTCAAAACTTAATACTGGACTCCATTCGGAAGACGTTGTCGTATGACTACCGTCGTAGTGCGCACTAAATACATAGCGCTGATTATGTTTTCAGAACAGTTCTAGATGCTTCCAATATTTAATTTATAAATGTTAAAAGTTTTCTCATTATCTACAGATGACAGGGTGCAACCGCCGAAGGAGCAAAAACTTTGTTTTAAAAGCCTAAAAGAGGTCACACTTCACGGTTGTGTTTGTCAAAACATTTGTGTAGAATGTGAAATTGAAATCACCATTTATTGCTCAATTTGACTACGCAAAATTATTGGCCTCATCAGTTTAGAACAGAGTCTGAAGATAAAGTGCTGGTACTTCACTCTTCACATGATAATGAAAAGTAACATATTGCCGTGTTGTTACAAATGGCACTTGTGAATGTGCGTGATGGGAGTGGAAACTATCAAACTCATTCTCACAACAACCTACCACGTTACGTCTGAAGATTCTTCACTGAAGAGTATGTGCAGAGTTGGTGTTTGCCACGTCACCGTCAAGCAGTAGAAGTCGCGGGTGTTGGAAAGACCTCAATGAGTGGTGCTAAAGGTATAGTGTAATGTTCAATAAGGCCAGTTGACTGCCGGGAAAAACAGTCTGATGTAAGAGCTATTGCTCTTACGAACATAANTTCAATAAGGCCAGTTGACTGCCGGGAAAAACAGTCTGATGTAAGAGCTATTGCTCTTACGAACATAACACATCCTATGCCATCTTCAACAATTGCCTTAGAGAGTATGGTACACCTTGCAGACTTGAAACAGGTAGACCCCTCATTTAATTTCCTTGGGCCAGTTGATATGCTGTTGTCAACTGTCATTGTTAGCAACGATATGGTTGGTGCCAAAACCATAGGAGCCTCATGCATTCCATTCCATCTTTGGTTGGGTGGTGACTGGAAAGACCCCTGCGAACCATATGCAAATCGTCTAACACCTGGACCATTTTTTGCACGAAGTAACTTGTACATGGAGCTCAGAATGTCCTGAGAGATTGAAGAGATCCCAAGACTGGAGTTTCTGCCACAAGATGACAAGCAATGTGAGGATCATTTTNAATGTCCTGAGAGATTGAAGAGATCCCAAGACTGGAGTTTCTGCCACAAGATGACAAGCAATGTGAGGATCATTTTGTCACAACCCATACCAAGGCACCAGTAATATCCATGTAATAAGCAGACGGTAAATCTGTCAGACGAGAACTATATGGAGACTCTCTACAGCAAGCCTTGACCAGATTCAAACATCTTGAAATAAATTTTTGAAGTATTCCAAAATTGGCTTGNAATGTCCTGAGAGATTGAAGAGATCCCAAGACTGGAGTTTCTGCCACAAGATGACAAGCAATGTGAGGATCATTTCGTCACAACCCATACCAAGGCACCAGATTATAGGTACATTCTTCGTCTGCCATTTAGACAGTCTGCTCTTGAATATGGAGACTCTCTACAGCAAGCCTTGACCAGATTCAAACATCTTGAAATACATTTTTGAAGTATTCCAAAATTGGCTTGTGAGTACAAGGTCTACAGGGAAGAGGATGAGGAACTGGCTCACATGACACCCTTGATGAGCATACCAGAATACCAAGCTGCATGCACAGTGGAGACCAGTGATGCACAGTGATGCTCATTCTCATTATCCCTCACCATGCAGCATAAAAGTAGATAAGTTCAGCAACCAAGGTATGTGTTGTATTCGATGACTCTGCAAAGACAGCCAACAGTGTCTTATTGAATGATGTGCTCAGTAATGGTCACAAACTTCAGAAGTACCTACCTGGAATCCTTTTCTATTTTTGTGTTTCAGCTGTCGTCTCCTCGGCAGATNTGGTCACAAACTTCAGAAGTACCTACCTGGAATCCTTTTCTATTTTTGTGTTTCAGCTGTCGTCTCCTCGGCAGATATCTGAAAAATGTACCATCAGATTCTCGTTTACCAAGATGACCGTAGAAATCAGTGCATGTTGTAGCAACATTCCCTTGATCAAGACATTCAGAATTATCAGTTAAACACCTATGGATTTTCCTCNATCAGTGCATGTTGTAGCAACATTCCCTTGATCAAGACATTCAGAATTATCAGTTAAACACCTATGGATTTTCCTGCTCTCCATTCCAGGTAATCATAAATGTACAACATCTTGATTATGTTGAACAGCAACACAAGTTCTATAGCATGACATATTTGTTGACGATATTGTTAGTGGAGCAGCATCACTTCAAGCAGCGCAAGCTCTCAAGGCAGATCATGTATCCCTCATGGCATTGGGTGGCTTTGAGCTATGCAAAAGGTCTTCGAACAAACCTGGTCTTCTAGGCAGTGTCCATGTAGAGCAACCAGAGATGATGCATAGCTTTGATGGAGAATCCAGCCCTGTCCTGAAGGTTCTCGGTTGCACTGCTACCCCGAAACTGACGAGTTCACCTACCACAAAAGTGTTCTTGATCTTCCCATAACCTGCCTAAGCATATTGTCAACAATTGCTAGGCTATTTGATCCATTTGTTGGGTGTCCCGAATATTTGTCTGGGTAAACAAAAGGTACTGGTTAAGATACTTCGGAAATTAGGGCTGGATTGGGATGGACCTGTTTCTAGATACATTGTTGACAAGTGACTGAATTTTAAAGGTCCGCTGAATTCTTAGGCCATTGTAAGTATTCCTAGGTATGTCTGTGCCTTTGATTGTTCAAATATACTTTTTCATGGCTTTTGCGATGCCTCCGAGAAGGCGTATCTTGCTGTACTTTATGTTAGGGCAGTAGATGGTAAAGGTGTGGTTTCAGTGCACTTGCTAATGTCGAAATCCAATGTTGCTACTCTAAAAACTTTATCTATTTCAAGAGTTGAGCTTTCCAAGACCTTGTTGTGGGCCAGATTGTAGAGCTATATAAACACATTGCATGTGAAAATGATAGCATACGTCCCTAACTTCGTGTTGATAGATTCTCCCACTGTCCTCTTGTGTCTCAAGTTTTCTCCTCATAAGTTAAATCCTTTTGTCGCAAAAGGAGAGTCAGAAGTTCAATCATTGATAGCTCCAAGCGCATGGCGATATGTGCTATCTGTAGACAACCCAGTAGATATGGTATCAAGAGGTTCACTTCCAGATTATTCGGGAAACAGTACATTGTGGTTCATGGCCCCGATTGGCTGAAGAATTCTGAAGGAAACTGGCCTGCTGATCTTGTTGAAGTGTTTCGTGAAGTTGAATCTTTTGAGTACTAACCTATGAAGGTGTGTGTTCTAGTTGCTTAATCCAACCAAAAGGGATGTGTCAAGTTGTTGGAGTCTTTTTATTCCTTGTCATGCCTGAAAAGGTTGACTGCCTGGCTTATCAGAGCAAGAACAATTTTGGAAACAGTGGGGGGTACTTTTACAATGATGAAGAATAACTGTGGATTCAATGCAGAGACTGTGACATAGTTCCGTTAAATATGTAGAGGAGTTAATGAAAGTGTAATATACAATTTTATTTGTGATGTGTGAGCAGGTTAAATATTGCAACTGTTTTATACACATAAGTTTGCATATGCCCGTATTTCTTCTAGAGTGGAATATAATTGCTATCCTAGATCATTTTGCAAAATGGTTTATATAATTCATATGCGTTGTACAATGTACGAAATAATTACGTAATTGTATCATTAATATGCGTTTTAATTAGAGCGAAAAAATTATTGTTCATTGTTTTCCCACATACTCTTTTAGAAGCGATAATGATCGAGGGATCTGTTTTGTTCCAGTCTACTTTATTAAGGATAGATTGACCAAAACTGTCGTCAAACTTCACTAAATTCGCATCATGTCGTCATACTGTTGGCTGTACTGCTATGCAATTCAGAGATTAATGTGGTTCTGGTAGATAATGCCAACATTATAAATCATGAGCCATGCTTGGGGTTGGGGTCAGTCCACCACATGTTCGGCCTGCTTTGTCACATGACCATGGCACATTCAAAGTCATTATCTCTTTGCATCTTAAATTTATTTTTCACAGCAAATTTTGTTTCAAAACGTAAATCTAAATATCTTTCATGATGGAGCACATGGCTTCCCAAACATTGTTTAATTGTTAAAACTCCATACCTGAAATTAAAACAGGTCCGTATTTAGCAATCGAGCAAAGTAGCGTTTAAGAGTACTGCGTTGCTGTACTGCAAATATGATCAGAGAGAAATAGTGATTTAAAAACACTATCTGATCAAAAGTATCCAGACACTCGCGTGAAACTGTCCTATAGCTTAATTGTCCCACCGATATACAGGCCACTAGCAGACATTAAAGTCATATTTCACTATCATTATTAAATTCGTTATCTGAAAGAGATTATTATAAGGACAACATTAATGTAACTATTTGTAATCAAATGATTATAGTTTTCAAACAATATAGCACTGAAAAGTTGAAAATTTTAGAATATAGGTACTCAAGTTTCTGTGATCGGAGTTAACTTAGCCAAAAAAATCACATGCCATATAATCTGTATTCCATACGCAACATGTTAATTAAGTATCAAGTATAATTAACAAGAGGTACTCGAGTATTTGTGTCCTGAATCCCTTTTACTGTAGGTATTAATGTTTGTGCTGATAAATTTTTATTCGTCCAAGATAAACTAATAAATGTTAATATAATTTTCGCTCTGAAGAATAAAAATGTGTAGGCAAAATCATCAATACCTATTTTTAAATTTATTAAGTATGCTGGTATCCTATGTTCTGGTTGTAAAATATCCTTGATACTTAATAAATATGTGGTGTATATGATATAGTTCACATGACATGTTATCTATTTGGCAAATTTAATTAGAAGCATAGAAACTTGGATTTCCATATACCGAAATTTTCGAATTTTTGGTGCTATATTTCTAAAACTTTAATTGCTTGACTACAAACATTTACATTTATGTAGTCCTGATATATATCTCTTTTCACTTAATGAAATAAAACTGTATTGAGAATTATGGCCTCCATGCGGAGTGCCGACCCTTGTACTTTATTAAAGCTCTAACCCTACAGCGGAGACTGTCGACCAGGTATCGGTACATCTCCGGGGCAATGGCCAACCATTCTTCCTGCAGTGCTGTAGCAGCAAGTATAGTAAGTGACGTAGGTCGTTGGTGTCTGACGCGCAGTCGCAGTTCCAATTCATCTGAGAGGAGGTCGACGGTATTGAGGACGGAGCTCTGGGCTGCCCAGTCCATTTCCAGAACCCTAGTGTCCACAAACAACAAACAAACAGACCGTGCTATATGGCAGTGAGCAATGTCATGCTGAAACACACACTTAGAATCTACGATCTGCCCTTATGCCGTAGACGACACCTGCGCAGGCTTTAATGCAGAACGTGATGCCATTCCCCGTGAACTTGTCAACAAACTTGATTCCTTACTTGGTAATTCATTACTACTTACTTCACTGTTCTCAGTGATGAAATGTGGTGATTCGCTTAAAGACATTAGTCTATTACATAACTGACGTGGACATCATTTGATTTGTTATCGCCGGCAGGACGCGTGAGTGCCTAACGAGCAAAAAGTATGTTGTATATCTATGCGAATATACTATGGACTTAAACTTTCTCTGTCTGGGGCTTTTGATATCAGTAAATTATTTTATTTATGCAATCGTTTATTTATTTGTGCAGATGAGTGTATTTAACATGCCCTTCTTCAATGGGGACAAAAGAATGAACACATATCCTCTGTTGCAGGCACCACCTGGACCCAGGAGATGGTATGGTGCATCGCAAACAAACAAGACTTTGAGGCGGCTAAGGTACCCTTGACGGAGAGGTTTCCTTTCTTGGAGTAAGTGAACCTTATTTTAGAAAGTTTTGCAGTGTTAACCCTCCACCTTAACTATCACTGCTCAACGTTGTCTTAAAAATTTACTCTAGGTAACCAACTATGGTTTAACGTCTAGTTTTGCAGCCATTTATGTTCACTGCCTGCTGAATTTGAGGTTTGCTTATTTTTGCTCTGCTATGTTTTATCTACTAGAGATTGTCTGCCTACGACCATATTTAAATTACTTTAGAGTGTTTAAGCACGTGAACTTTGAATTTCGTAATTATTTATACGAACGGTAATGTTTTCATAACCAACACTGTTAGAACCTATTATCAAATTGACGTGGAAGGAACAAACGTCAACTCATTTGTATACAATGTGTTTGGTAGACATGTAATGATATCATTTTGTATTTCATGGTGAAAATTAAAACACCGTGGGTAGAAAATATCCCAAAAAACCGTCACGATTATAAATACTACACTGTGCTGAAGACGACTGGACGGGAAGGTTTGCTATTTGTGTCCTGGAACCTGGAAACGAGCTGGAACCAACAATCGCTCTAATAATTACTAGGGTCGTTGACGGAAACCTAACTGAATTCCAAATACCTAGCGGATGTGGTTCTTTGAAAACAAAAACATTGGTTTTCTTCGTACCAGTTTGCTAATCGGTGAGCCTCTGATAAACAGAACTTAACAACCTCAATATTAGGAGCCGCCCAAACCTGTTTACTTCCCTCAAAACATAGCTGGCATTCGAAGTAACCTACTCATATCACAATAATAATTTCGTAACGAAGTGATGTAATTGGAAACGGATAAAACAATTCATTATACATCGTAATTGATTACTTAAAAATCTTAAATTATAAAACAAGCCTGTGTTCTGAACGTTTTGTGCATAAATTACACACTAGTATACATATTTGTGATTTATTCAGTTAGTATTTTGTTAATGTGCTACTGACCCACCTAACTATGAATATTACCCCATGAAAGAACTTGTTTTTTTGCTGTATTGAACGGAACATATGTGTTTTGTAGATATGATAACAACATATCTAACACCAGTAATATGCTTTGTTGAACCATGGCACTTCACGCGATCAGTATCAATATATTAATATGCAGTTATTTGTTCCTAACGATAGCTTTCGATAAGTGTTGTGAATAGACATACTTGTTCTAAGTGATAAATCACTGTGAGAAAATTGTGGAGTAAGGGCAATTTCACATAGCTTAATATTTTGGAAATCTAACATTAACGGAAGTTGTATTTTGCGTCAGTAAAATTGCAAAATGTGTACTGTATATTTACAGTATTTCATGTACAACCTACGCTGTTTCCACTAAGTTCGCTAAGCCAAATATATTTGTTTAGACGGTTTATTTATTCGTATGCTCAAGTGCTGCTCTGCTACACAAGTAGTTGTTCTTCTCCCAGGAGGTTTCCCATATCCAGGCCACGCGAAAGCAAAAGCAATTTTTAAAATGACCCTTCTTGGTACACGCACTTCATATTAAGGCACTGATTAGCTTTGTAAGAAGAAGGTATATCAGTTTTTCAAATCTTAAAAGCTAAGACGATATCTACGAGTGTTGGCATTGAATTTGAGTTAATGTCTACAGAGAAATATATAGATTGTGTAAATGAATGATTGGCAGGGACGCGTGTTTCTTTCAGACATTCATTTTTTTTCGACAACACGGACATCTTGCTGAAGAAGCCTGATCTGGAGCTGCCGGGCTACGTTTTGGACTCTGTCCAGCACATAAGTGAACTGCCCAGTCCGCGGTTCATCAAGTCCCACCTACAATGGAGCCTGCTGCCCGCGCAGATCAGGGAAAAAGAGCGCCGACCGAAGGTAAGTGTTGTTTGCTGAGCTAACTCGTTAATTACTTTAATGAGAAGTTATTTTGGACATACGTCATTGTTGAGTTTATATTTTTCTTAAACAAAAATGTAACAGAAGAACACGTGGACACACAAAACAAGTCAAGATTGCCTGTTATAATAAGTACGCTAATACCAGTGCTAAAATTACACAAAAAGATGTAAGAAATTAATAATTAAAAACTATGCAAAAACAATAAAACCAATACAGTCATTTGGAGTAACTTTGGTTCATCATGGCTAATTTTATACCACCTGTCTAATTCCAATTTTAATGTAGGTTCGAAGAATCTCTGCACATTCCCGTATTCCTTTCATATGAATTTGTAAACGATGAAGTATTCATTAAGGAAGGGCTGAAATTCTTATTATATTTACAAAAATGTGTGGTACAAAGTTACTTCAAATGACTAACCAAATGATCTAACAACAAATACAGTATAAAATTATGTATGCTAGTAGATTGACCGAAACAACCAACCCAATACAGAAGAACAGTGGCGCAAATATACAGGCACGCACAAAAACTTTACGACAGAGCGAAGACGATATAGACGAATACAGGTAGTTTTCGGTTGATGAAATAATAGGAATAATTTTGCAATAACGTTATGTCCTAAATACTCTCTTCTTGTTGCTTCAATCGCAGGAATTGTCCAGAGACCACTCATTACAATCTTTTGCATTCTTTGCGTCGAAGTGTCAAATTATTCCACCTTTTCTTACCCAAAAATGAATTCAAACGTATGACTATTTATTCATCGCGAGTAATGCTTTTTGCCTACAGATGATTTATGTGGCTCGAAATCCGAAGGACACGTGCGTTTCATTCTACCATTACTGCAAGCTCTTCTATGGGTACCAGGGAGATTTCGAGGACTTCTGTGAGCTCTTCCTGGGAGACATGTGTATGCTACCACAATAGTCATTATACTTATATTTTCTATATTTCATATGAGGTAAAATGTTAATGTGTATTTATTACAATATACTCTCGTATTTAGTTCGTAATATAACTTAATTTCAAAATATTGCATCAGCAATAATTAATTTTTGTATTATGAAATGCACTGTCTATTGGCAAACAGTATTTCTTTAGATGGGTTGTTTTCATCTCCTATAACCATTATTCTGTTTCCTGCTACTACCACAGCAATAACTCCAATATGCTTAATTTCTCTCACAATAACATTTTTGAAAATGTTGTTTGAATAATTTTCATTTTGTTCCATTTCAATTTAGCAANTCTCACAATAACATTTTTGAAAATGTTGTTTGAATAATTTTCATTTTGTTCCATTTCAATTTAGCAAAGATAATCTATTATACCGCATAATTATAAGGACCTATGTATAAAGTTGTAAAAAATTATGCCAACAATAAAAACATTCAATATAATTNTATAAGGACCTATGTATAAAGTTGTAAAAAATTATGCCAACAATAAAAACATTCAATATAATTGTATCTAAAATGTATAAGCGAAGAGGTTTTGGTCTTTTTTTATGTTTATAAATATCTTAACATGTATTTGACATTTCCAACAGTGTTCTATGCGCCTTTCTGGTCACACGTCTTGGGATTCTGGGAACGGCGCTCAGAACCCAACATACTCTTCCTCAAGTTTGAAGACATGAAAAAGGTGTGTAGTGTCACAGTTAAATAAGTGGTGGTACATGACTTAGCACTGAGCAGACAGATACATATTTACTGGTTTTTTGTAAGGAAAATAGGAAAACTACGAGATGGCAACCCTAGATATTAGGGTAATTTACTCTATCTTTGAGAGCAAATATTTTTCTTATCTAATGCATTACTCTCTAACTATTTATTACGCCGTTTATCTGCACATTTCAGTGTGGCCGTAAGATATAGCGCATAACGAATGTTACTTGCCTTCACAATATTTGCTCACAAAGTAGCCAGATAATGTTATTTAAGTTCGCCCTTTCTTGATTCTTCTGTACTGACTTCTAGAAACCTGTTAACTTCAATTTAGGCGATTAGAGATAAATTATGTGATAGTTTTCATCGGTTGTAAGATTTAAGATATGTCAAAAACCATCGGTGTCTAGTAGATCAAGAATATTTTAACCTTCAGGGCTTGGGGTAAAACTGCAGGTTTGGGATTTATCCTTCTAAAAATAAAGAAGCTACAAGATACTTATAAATTTTGATGAATATAGTTACATATCAATAGCTTAAGGTAAAACCTGTTTTAACAAATAAAAAAAAATTATTTTCCATTTCAGTACGTAAAAATATTCCTAGTTCCTATTTGAGAATGCTATTCTCGTCGACCAAAGAATCGTCAAGCTTCGAGTGTCCAAGCCACCTCACATACCATTTCATCGTTTCAGCACCTTTTCCACCAAATAAACATCGGGAAACTTCGTAGACTGGATCTCCTTCCGTAAAAGCCTCCAAAGACGGGTTCGCCCCATGGGTCAATACATGCGAGGGTACATATGTTGTATACGAACCACCCTGCACAATCCGCAGACCAGTTGTTACGATTGGCCTTGTGGAAAATACTATGTTGTTTGTAGATGCGCACCAGGTCACCGACCTTTGGCTTTAAGCTTGTGCGGGTCCTTCTTCTTGTGGTTGGGGTAAATATTCTGATGCAGGGAGTCTTCCTTGACATCTACGGGTTACATGAGGGTTGTAGATTGAACGGTAGAATTATTCTAGCGGAAGAGTGTCGGCAGTAGGTCAGGCCACTTGCAGTTTCCTTTGGCGGTGAAATTTATATACAGTTTGCCTTTCAGAATCCAGTTTAAACGATCGATGATGCTAGCCTTGAGTCCAGAATACATGTAATAGTGATTTATGCTCCACCTTTTTATCAGTGCACGGAAATTAGCATAAAAATATTATTTACCATCGTTGGTACGAAGATTGTTCGGTACACAACCTTCGCTCAGAACGTCCACCATGTCCTCAGTGACGTCATGTGTATTCTTTGACTTGAGTGGCCTGGCCCATGCATACTTGGAAAACGCGTCTATTCTGATTCTGGTCATATCATAGTGGTGGCCTTTATTCTCAAGAGAAAATTCTTGCTTTTCGATCAGGTCGGATTAGAAAGTATCGTCCAGCCCTTTCATGGTGTAATTTCTGCGAGTGTAATTCCTTCTGGCCGACTCGTGCAGTTCCCTGTAAACGGCATACTTCTTCATCTCTCGATGTAACCAGCTTCGAAGAGTTCTTCGATGATGGATATAGACTAGTTGGTGTGCGACCGGTTTTCCGCAAACTGTGAACCGAACAGTAGCTGTAGTCTTTCGACGTGTTCGTTCGGATAGTAAAAAAAACGTAGTCTATCTTGCATTGGGCATCGATCTTCTGCAGCAGCACACCTGATACAATATATTCGACCAATCGTGAAAATTAGTCCCATGACAATGCCGAATTTCGTGTGTCGTTTCCTTTAATAGTTGTGCTGAGGGGTTATCGTTTGCCTAAAAATCACGACTGGACTGTAGCAGGTGATATAACCTTCACAAGTCCGTTTCGGAGTAGTGTCCAGGATGCCATCGAAACAAAAGTTCGCACATACCCTGCGTCGTTTATCATCTTGCACTTGCCGATATGCATCACATTTCCTGGCAAAAAACATCACTTCCTTGTTTCCGAGAAACAATATTTCATCGTGGTGTTGCAATCCGTACATCTTGTCGCTGTTCCAATCGGAGTAGGAAGCGATATAGTGCTCAACCAGGGTTCACACATTTGGTACATGCCCTCATGTTCATTTCCATTTTCGCGGATGCAGCAAATCGTTCAGGGACAAATCGACATTTCCGCTAGTGAAACCTCTTCCGATTCGGGCAGTTCTGGACTTATTTTTCTTTTATGCATCGGGGTAGGTCCTTCCACCTGGATTTTGTGTTTGAATTCCGACCGAGAAAAAGTTTCCTCATGTCGTTGTTGACCAAGTTCGTCGAGACGACTTCCCTGCGATTCTCGAGATACAGTCTGTAACTTCTCACGAGTAGATATTTCGGGCGAACAACTTAGATTGTCTGCTGCAGCTCAGTCGCCAATTCGGTTCGGTACACCATAATTCATAGAAATGAATAAACAAACAACCACACAGGTATATATATTCACTCTCGAGTTGAGAAAAATGAATTGTATATCCTTTCCAGTAGGTTGGTTGATGCACGTATTCAGCACCTTCTTGCTATGCCTCGCAACATCGGTTTTCGCAACCAATGTGAATGTTAACATATTTTCAAGAGCCGTCAATTCTTCTCATCTCTGAGCATTCGACGCATTGATCAGGTCTATTATCTGTGGCTCCCTCCCCCCTATTTGCCAGTTGATGGCCACGAAATATTTCACCATTTAATTTTTCACGCTTTCGACGTTTTGCCCAAGAAGCGACAAGCCCCTGTGAACAGCAGTGAGGCGATCTTCCTTGGACCCATTCCCATCATCATCATCTGAGTGTATACCATGTCCGAACTTAGAAATGGCATCGTGACTCGTGGTTGCCATCTTACTATAAACTGATCGAAGCCACGCCTGTACCTTGCCTTATGTACCGGGAATCCTTATCGATCACCAATATGCCGTACTCCTAGTACCAGCACCAATATGCAATACTTCTGTTTCCTTAAACGCTGCGAATGTCATGTCCATATTGAAGTGGTCAATGTACGAATGCTGCTAGTTCATATCGTCTATGAAAAACAACATGAATGTACATAGTATCTGTTTTGGCACACCCGAATAAGTTTGATTCATGTATAAACAGTCCACATTCACATATTCTCGAACACAAGTAGGTTTGTTACATGCCAGATCATCTGAAATAAATACAGAGTCTGGCGATTCTTCGTTCGGTGGCACAATCGCCTCATGGATGCTGCATGGAAAATATTTAACACCATCGATGACCTGCAGTACTTGCGCCAGATGCTGGTATTTTGATTGCTGGAGTGATTTAAAATACAGGTACATGTGTTCGAACCAAAGAATATTCGGTTCTTCCAAAAGGCTGAGAAGAACGTACATCTTTCCGCCATCCGACGATTTGAAAATCAATCTCCTCATGGTATTAGGCAACAGCGTGTCATGATGTGCATCGTGTGAGGTTTTGACATCTTCCTCGGTGATGTGGTCTGTGTATGACTATGATCTTGCTAGATTATCTCCATGATACTGAAACGAAAACATATAAAAGTTGGCTATATGTCAGTTCGCAGTGTAGAAGCATGTAATAATTCGTAAAAGAAAGATCAAATATGGAAGAGGGATCGTCGACACACTGATCATTAATGCACCTTTTGAGCAGCATATTCCCAGATGCAGGTTTTGCGGGCCGGGAACAAAAGCTAAGTAAAAGCCCGGCACATACTGGACGAGACGTGCAAGTGGCATGATATCTCCTATTTCCAAAACAAGGATCTACATACCGGACACCAGGCAGAGAAGATACTCGCTCATAGGGCGGATAAAATAAGTCACAAACCAGACAGCGGATTTGGTTAAAAAATAGTTGTGTGGGGTGTTTCCAATGCGATGAAAGCCAGCGTGAAGATGGGCATGGGGGCGAAGAAAGAGATACGAAGTTCCAAGAGGAGAGGGAAGCAAAAGATGGGAGGGTTCCTTCTTACCTTGATAATTGCAATAGGTGCTCCGGGCAGTATCGCCGGGGCCGTAACGAATATTAGTAGTGCAGTAAAGAAAACCTTGAATGAATTTAAGAAATTGGAGGAAAACCGACATCGGTAAAATTTGGCCAAGGACTTTATATACGACAGCCTTACTGAGGCGGAGGAGGAGCGAGAAAGAAAAAGTGTCGCAACAGGAAGAGGCACTAGTGAAATCTCTACCGAAACGGCTGATCACGAACGTGGAATTAGAACTGTTTGCATGCAAATTAAGATACCTCATTTACCTTGGATTCTGGAAACTACGTAATATACCCAACATTTTATTCCTCAATTACGAAGATATGAAACGGGTGTGCTCGCCTAGGTAAAACTTCTATTGTCTGTAGTGTAAAGTAACGATTACATTGTTTAAACTGATTCGCTGTTCCTCGAGACTTGAGCTACGAAGTTTGCAGTAATGTTCATTCTGGAAAATTATAGTTATAATTATTCAGTAATGCGTTCCACCACTACTACATCGTAATGTTTTATTCAACGTCGTTTTCAAGGTAAATGGCAAATCATAACTGTCCCACACCAGAATCCTGTCATCTAGGAGGATGTTGCCTCATCCTAAAGTACACCCAAAGTGTTAATTTACCTACACATTAAGAGTAAATTAGGTGCGATCACACGGTTAGATATGCCAGTTCACATGCGGCATAAAGCTACAATTTAAGGATCAGTGAAGTCAATAGTGGCCGGTCACATTTAGGTGCAATACTCATAAGTCATGGAGGCTGAACCCTAGATGGCATGAACCGCGCCCACCAGAGGTTCTTTCTAATGGACATTCAAATGATATTGTCACCTTTTTGAGAGTGGATAAAACTCCACATGGTGAAGGACATCTAATAGAATTTTTTTTCTAAAGATGGGTCCATAGAGTGAGCAGAGTTACAGTTCCAGTACTATCTTGGACAGATTTAGGAGCGAGTGGAGCACTCCATCTGGATCATGGGCATTTCTGAGAGTATAGGGAGTCAGGGCGATGAGGAAGGGCATTTAAGGTACACGACAGCATCAGATGAAGCTTCCTTGTCTGGTCTGGTGGCGTATCGGTTGGATATGCGCTGCACTGATAGAGCTTATCTTGCTCCCTTGGTCACAGACAGGGAGCATACCAGTAGTGAGTTGTAACTCAATGTTATAGTAATGAGAGATCCTCACCCAACACATTTGTTTGCTGAAGTAACCCGAAGTAGACTATATAGTACTGCCGAATTTAGAACACGGAGTAAAGGACACATTCTCACTTGAAGTTGATGGAATTGTAGAGACCTTGCCAGAAATTATTGTTTTTATTGTGCTTGGCTTTTTTTTCTGGGCAATATTACTGATGCTTCTGTTATCCACAGTTCTTTCATATCACAAATACATTTGAGAGAAAATAAATGTAGCCGTGAAGGCGAAACACTACATCACAAGCAGTNCAAATACATTTGAGAGAAAATAAATGTAGCCGTGAAGGCGAAACACTACATCACAAGCAGTTTTCTGCGTATATTAAAAAAACTACACATGACACGAATAAAAAGACTAGAATGGCGCTTATAAAAATCAGTCACTGTTGCTACAATCACAAATGAATATGCAAATCAATCATGAAATTTATACAATATGAAAGAGAAAAACTAAATGATTACTTATTGTANATCACAAATGAATATGCAAATCAATCATGAAATTTATACAATATGAAAGAGAAAAACTAAATGATTACTTATTGTAATCTATGATATGTGAATATAGCATACACTGCGTTTAAATATCTAATGCTTTTTTTTTTTGACAAAGTTATAAGACCGTAGAACCTCGACTTTTGGCAGACTTCGGGAATCTTCGGAAAGGTTTCGTTTTCCCTATTCGAGTTACGAGTACCTGGCCACAGATACCATGCTAGTTTCATCCTTCCAGAATAGTTGCCAGACACTTGAATCGTGCGTTTCGTGGAGAGACGTTAACGTTTATTTTCTCGATANTATTCGAGTTACGAGTACCTAGCCACAGATACCATGCTAGTTTCATCCTTCCAGAATTGTTGCCAGACACTTCAATCGTGCGTTTCGTGGAGAGACGTTAACGTTTATTTTCTCGATGCTATCGAAGACGTCTCTTTGTTTTCTATACTTAAGGCTTTCCAAGAGTCAATTTTCTTTCCCCTAGGGGTTGAGAATATTTTACGGTTTCACAGTACGATATCGTCAAACTTGATTAAAATACCAAATCATTTTAAAATTATCACTTTTAATATGTTTGGAAATAATATGAGAATTTTAACTTATGATCTTAATTCGTAAAAATTAAAAAAATGTTATTTTAACTAAAACATAGCTTTCAGCTGAAAAGTTTATTAAAGTCACAGGAGACGCATGTTGCGATTTATTTGAGTAGAGTGGAAAGATTTGAGTGGCTATGAACAGCGAGGTCTTCAGACGCGATGAGGGTGAAGTGAGGTGTGTATGGAGCAGCGCCGGAATGCAAGGGCGGGGTAAACAGGAGATCCCCAAGAAAACCCGCCGATCAGTGGCATCGTCCAGCGCGATTCTCACATGCGAAAATCGACGAATGATTCCTCCGGGAATAAATTCCGGGTCATGTATGTGTGAGGCGAGTAGTCTAACCACTACAACACCGCCGCCTCGGCAATATCTTTGAAATAGGACACTTAGTTCACTTGCGGTAAGGGCTTAACTTCTGGCTATCCTAACTTTAAATATTATCTCAGAAGAAAAAAATNGACACTTAGTTCACTTGCGGTAAGGGCTTAACTTCTGGCTATCCTAACTTTAAATATTATCTCAGAAGAAAAAAAATTTAAATACAAGCGAACCACATAACAAATTAAAAAAATATATTTATTGTCATAATATTAACAGGTATCTTCAGCTGTATCCTAACGCATTAAGCATATTTAACTTTGAGATTTGTTCATAAAAATTCAAATTTTAAATTTCTATAATTAATTTTAGAGTGATATTTCGTACGGCGACGAAAAATAATATAATATGCTAAAAATGTAGGAGATAATTCTTGACACCTGAAACTCCTTAACCGTGCAATTTAATATACCGCAAATTGTTGACTGTTTCAGGACCAGGAGGGAGCGATCCGCAAGACGGCCGCTTTCTTGGAGAAGGCAGTATCGGAGGAGTACGTGAAGGTGCTGGCCGAGCACCTGAGCTTCGACAAGATGAAGAAGAACCCGGCGGTGAACCTGGAGCCGGTTCTCGAGATGATGAACGGGCCCGATTTCCTGAGCAATACGGACCAACGCTTCATCCGCAAGGGCCAGGTGGGGGACTGGAAGAACCACATGAGCGATGCGCTGGTCGCCAGGTTCGACTCATGGACGGAGGAGCATCTTCGGGACACCGGCCTCAGCTTCGACTGAGGAGGCCACTCAACATCTCTCACTCTGCGAGGACGCTACGCCACGGGCCCTGGGGGAGGACATTCTCCTGTCTCGACACACAGCTACACCCAGCACGCACACCTCCCTCGGTCTTGAGTGCTCACCCAGCTAGGCTGGCTATCTTCAGTTACCTAGGAATGAGCCAAAGCCAAGCACACTAATATAATATCATCTCGGTCAACATCTCCGCTGTGAGTGTTACAAAATATTTAAGTCAAATAAGTGTTTTCAAAAAATTCAAATCGAAACTGATAGCAAGGGTAAAAACAAAAATTTATACAAAATTATGGAAATACATTTTTGTGANAAAAAATTCAAATCGAAACTGATAGCAAGGGTAAAAACAAAAATTTATACAAAATTATGGAAATACATTTTTGTGAGATTGTGCTAGAAACCCTGCTAATTTCATGCCACTTAGAATACTTGTGCTACACACTACACTGTTATTTTACTATTTGTTCTCTGGCCATTTTCTGTAGTTTTACCTTACAAAACACGACACAGAAAATTTCCACTTGTGCATGCATTGAAGTACTAAAAGCCATAAGATACATGCCTGCTACCATGTAGGACACACGCTGGCGAAGTGCAACTTCTCAAAATTCCTTCGACTACAGAATTGAAAAGATCACTGGAGAGATGTTCATCAATATAATTTCAACAGCTTGACACAGCTCCATGATAATAGAACGTGAAAAATCTTTTGTACGAAATGACCTTTCCAGAACGTCACAAAAATGCCATATTGAATTTATGTAGGGCAAATATGTTGGTCATACAATTGGTCAAAAATCTCCAGAATGCTCTTTGAACCAGTTCTGAACAACATGGGCTCGGATATACGATGCATTCTCCTGCTGGAATACACCTTCGTTCCGATGAGGCTCTACATGGAATCCGCACAATGCTGTAGTTGGTCATCAAGCAGTGTAGCATAGAGGTCGACAGTCAAAAATTCGTTCTGGTGTACCAGCAGAACGAATCAGTACCATGTGAACACATCCCAAACCAGTACGAACAATCGCCACCTCCAACCTGCAAGGTGCCTTCTTGACAGATGCACGTATGGCCTATTTGAGTCTGCGTCATACGCAAACGCTATCATCAGCTCGACACGTGACTCACATGACGATACCATCTGATGCCAGTGCTCCAGAGTCCATTTAACGACGTATCAATCCCAGGAAAGTCACTGTGCTTTGTGTCGTTCTAAAGACAGTCTTTCGCTCCCATATCCCATGGACAATGTTGCCATATGCAGCTGGTCACTATAATTAAGCAGAGCTGTTGGTCATTATGCAGTTCAGTAAGGGTCATTACGCCTTCTATTAAGATTTCCCGATACGNATAATTAAGCAGAGCTGTTGGTCATTATGCAGTTCAGTAAGGGTCATTACGCCTTCTATTAAGATTTCCCGATACGTAAGTGATACTGTATATATAGGTATGCTGAATGTCATCAACTTCGGAAATGGCATTCACAATTGNTTTCCCGATACGTAAGTGATACTGTATATATAGGTATGCTGAATGTCATCAACTTCGGAAATGGCATTCACAATTGAAATCATGTCATGGCGTTGTTCAAACACACGAGCTTTCGGATGTCAACTGCTACAGGTCTCTGCATTTACAAGTCCTCACCGTACGGTGGCGTCACCTACAACTACACTTGTATAGTGCTATCCCCTAACTTTTGACAATCCCGTCATGTATATCCACCATTCTTTTTAATACAGTAGTTTGGAAATAATTTGTGACAAATAACTTCTATGGGGCATGCGGTTCCATATTAACGCCGTAAAAAATATCCTAAACTGTTAAAGAACACAATGCAATGGTAAATCATGTGTATTGTTTCTATACACACAAGATTATCAAGAATGCGCTGTTATTGGATCAAATTTTAGACTAATTTATTTGTATCATGAAACTACATTGACACTTTTCTTCTAAAAGAGCTGAAACTGGCTTACGGAATGACATCTAATGTAGCCCGTTGTGTTGAATAACCCACTACTTTCAGAAATTGTGTAAGTTTTACTACAGCACAACTAAATGGGCCGCTATATATGTATGTGCAGCCTTGGTTTCCCACGAGTTTAATAAATTTTGAAGCCAAAAATGAACAAATTCTCAAAATTTATTAAGTTTTNTGCAGCCTTGGTTTCCCACGAGTTTAATAAATTTTGAAGCCAAAAATGAACAAATTCTCAAAATTTATTAAGTTTTAGTTTCTTGTCGTCCTTGTGACAAAACTGTCTGCTACGTAATATCCGTCAGCCATTTGTGCATTCCATTGGAAGAAATGTTTGAAATGGTTTGATACTTGATGTAAATATAACATAAGTAACGGAACTTTCAGAGCTGACTATAGTGTACTTATTTGTTGAATTAAAATTTGGAATAGCATATATTATGGAATGCTAATTACAAGAAAGCAGTTAACAGAAAAGCGATAAGTATATTCATAACTAACTGTGCCATACTAAAGGTATCTGACTAGGTAGTGTGAGTATAAAATTTATAACGAGCTTTGTCTCTAGGACAGTTATGCTTAAGTATTATTTCCTATTANACTAGGTAGTGTGAGTATAAAATCTATAACGAGCTTTGTCTCTAGGACAGTTATGCTTAAGTATTATTTCCTATTAGTTTTCCCGATACACGAGTGATACAGTATATATAGGTATGCTGAATGTCATCAACTTCAGAAATGGCATTCTCCAGATTGGTATGCGGCTCCACATTACCGCTGTCTGTTTTATTACTGGAGTTAGTAAAAAATAATACGTTGTTTATTAATATAGAATTTATGAATTTGAGGTACTGAATAACTCGTGAAAATTATAAAGTGTTTTTACAACTTAGCAAATTTAAATTTCTTAAATGACCCGTTTAAAAATAAACTTACAGAAATTTTTTCTCATCTTTTATTGAAGCATAAATTTATTACATTTTGGTATTCTGTAATGTTATTTCAATATTTCACTAATGTAAAAGCCATACTTTCATGTAATGNAATTTTATTACATTTTGGTATTCTGTAATGTTATTTCAATATTTCACTAATGTAAAAGCCATACTTTCATGTAATGTAATGTTGCAATAAAGAATTTTTTTAAAGTACAGAAGAAAATTATAATCACCCTGCTGCTTCAAGATTCCTTTAAATAAAATGATTTTGTCAAACACGTACGTATTTTTCTATTTTATTGTTAATGTCGAACCTGTATATTTGAATTAAAGTTTTTCAACAAATTATTACAGTGTATATTATGTTGACAATCTTCCGTATGTATGTAAAACACCTGATTTAATAATTCAANTTATTACAGTGTATATTATGTTGACAATCTTCCGTATGTATGTAAAACACCTGATTTAATAATTCAAATCGTAAAGCCATTTTACGAACAGAAATTTTGTGTATGTTAAAAAAGGAGTTAATTACATTTCGCAACAGGCATTATTTTTTATTATACCATACTCGAAGAGAAAGAAGACGTTTTGATATTGTGTAAACATATGTAAGAACTGAAAATAACTCTGTTTAATTTGTAAATAGGATATAGATAAATCTGTTTCTGTCATCGAGTTTAGTCTGGTTTCCTTATTAACATTTTGGTTAGAGATAGAATGGACTAACTATTAAACTCACTTGAGTCAGTTCAAATTCTTTATAAAATAAAAACTAAGGTCACATGAAATTTTCACTATAAGTTTGAAAATAAAATACTTTTCTTGTTTACGTAGTAAAGATTAAAAATACGCTAGAAATTAGTTTATGATATTCATTTCTTCAATGTAGACAAATAATGTAATAAAATTACAGAGGAAAAGCTTCATTATTAAAAATTTATCGTTCTTAATACTGCATGTAATTNGACAAATAATGTAATAAAATTACAGAGGAAAAGGTTCATTATTAAAAATTTATCGTTCTTAATACTGCATGTAATTAAATGGCGAAAATCATAAAAAAAATTTCTTCTCGACATGTAAATTTACTATCCTTTGCTGGCAATTCTGACATNATTAAATGGCGAAAATCATAAAAAAAATTTCTTCTCGACATGTAAATTTACTATCCTTTGCTGGCAATTCTGACATAGACATGGAGTATATCACTTTAACACACATTTGTATTAATGAAAAAATGTTGTGTCATATTTTTAACACTACTAAGAAATAAATGCAAGAGGAATAAGTTATCAAAAATACCAAGGCTCAAAATTGCTCATCTCGAAGTATCACTTGAATCAGACTTAGGAAACGCCCATTTGAAGCTGCTACTGGGAATTTTTAAAGGATTATAAATAATACTGAGCTAGATACATAATAGTTGCTTTTCTTATCACGTCATTAAATGAAAATGTTTGCCAACTTCATGAAAATTTCACTTCGAAAAAAACACATATTTACTAAATACGCAAGTTTACACAGACTAAGAAAAACTAACAGAATATTTCATTAGCACATCGGAAAAAATAATTTGTTAAATAACCCAGTTTTATATAAACCTGTTGCGAATCTAATTTGTCATATTCAACACTGCACAAAGGTAAACTTCAAGCACACACAAGATATTTTACAGGAGTGGAAGTAACAGGTTTGTGAAATAGATCAAGTTTTCCCACAGTTTGACTGTAGTGTTTGTACTATTTTGTAGAGGAATTTCCTAAGGTTGTGATGTCGCGAGTTTGTAAGAGAAATATTTGGTATCGATGTTGCTCCTAATGCTACATACAGCACGATCTCATAATACAGAAGACTGTTCACGGTAAACTGAGCACTTTTGAAAATTGCAAGTTGTTGTTTCTGCTTTCCCTTTAGGAGCGATATTTGTCACTCTGAAGTAGATGTAAAAACCGGTTAACAAATTTTTTTGTCGTACAGTGCATGGAAAGTGTACATACTTTCTCACTGCTTTTGTTGCCTTCAGTTTCAGTGAGCCAAAATACTCATCATAACTAGAGAATACAAATGGCAGCAACCGAAAATCTTGAAAAAAAAAAAAAANTTCAGTGAGCCAAAATACTCATCATAACTAGAGAATACAAATGGCAGCAACCGAAAATCTTGAAAAAAAAAAAAAACTTGGCGATCCTTTTCGAGTCTAAAACTAACGCGTAGTGATTTTTCGATTAGATATTAGAGCACATTTAACACTCCAGAGAGGTTAGGCTCGTCTTAAGCATAAACATAGACCAACAATATTTAATTGTAAATGGTTGTGTATATATTCATAAGTTAAAATTTTTTTAACTATTTTATGCAATACTGCTTTGTAATTCAATTATTAAAAACCTAGTTAAAGTCATGCATAAACCTGAACAATACGAAGAATGTTTGATCTCAATGAAATGGTGAAAATGATAAATATATTGCTTGGTAAGGAACCGGCAAGGCCCAATGAAACTAGCTGCATCTATACTACTAATATGAAGTCTCACTTATTTATACAGAGGAATACAGTCACTTGCAACTACTCAGCACCTCTTAATATCTCCTCAAAATGAGCTAGAAACACCACATTATAAATAGCGCCGGACGACGACGCTGGTCGGTGGGTTTTCTCAGGGATCTCCTATTTCCTCCACCCGTGCATTGTGGCACTGCCACACATTCCCCTCCATTTCACTCTCATTGACTCTAAAGACGTTGATGTTAATAGCCGCCCAATCATCTACACTTTCCATCACATGTTAATAAAATTTTAGTAAAAACATTTTAATTAAAACATTTAATTGTTTTTAGATGTTTTTACAGGATTTTTGCCTCATAAGAGATGAACTACGGAAAAATCCCTTAACTTAGAAAACTCCAGAATAACGGTATAAAGTAAAATAATTAATTATAANAAATTTATTACATTTTGGTATTCTGTAATGTTATTTCAATATTTCACTAATGTAAAAGCCATACTTTCATGTAATATAATGTTGCAATAAAGAATTTTTTTAAAGTACAGAAGAAAATTATAATCACTCTGCTGCTTCAAGATTCCTTTAAATAAAATGATTTTGTCAAACACGTACGTATTTTTCTATTTTATTGTTAATGTCGAACCTGTATATTTGAATTAAAGTTTTTCGACAAATTATTAAAGTGTATATTATGTTGACAATCTTCCGTATGTATGTAAAACACCTGATTTAATAATTCAAATGGTAAAGCCATTTTACGAACAGAAATTTTGTGTATGTTAAAAAAGGAGTTAATTACATTTCGCAACAGGCATTATTTTTTATTATGCCATACTCGAAGAGAAAGAAGACGTTCTGTCATCGAGTTTAGTCTGGTTTCCTTATTAACATTTTGGTTAGAGTTAGAATGGACTAACTATTAAACTCACTTGAGTCAGTTCAAATTCTTTAATTTTATTTTTGATTCCAGTGTACTTTTTTTCACTATAAGTTTGAAAATAAAATACTTTTCTTGTTTACGTAGTACAGATTAAAAATACGCTAGAAATTAGTTTATGATATTCATTTCTTCAATGTGGACAAATAATGTAATAAAATTACAGAGGAAAAGGTTCATTATTAAAAATTTATCGTTCTTAATACTGCATGTAATTAAATGGCGAAAATCATAAAAAAAATTTCTTCTCGACATGTAAATTTACTATCCTTTGCTGGCAATTCTGACATTAACATGGAGTATATCACTTTAACACATATTTGTATTAATGAAAAAATGTTGTGTCATATTTTAACACTACTAAGAAATAAATGCAAGAGGAATAAGTTATCAAAAATACCAAGGTTCAAAATTGCTCATCTCGAAGTATCACTTGAATCAGACTTAGGAAACGCCCATTTGAAGCTGCTACTGGGAATTTTTAAAGGATTATAAATAATACTGAGCTAGATACATAATAGTTGCTTTTCTTATCACGTCATTAAATGAAAATGTTTGCCAACTTCATGAAAATTTCACTTCGAAAAAAACACATATTTACTAAATACGCAAGTTTACACAGACTAAGAAAAACTAACAGAATATTTCATTAGCACATGGGAAAAAATAATTTGTTAAATAACCCAGTTTTATATAAACCTGTTGCGAATCTAATTTGTCATATTCAACACTGCACAAAGGTAAACTCAAAGCACACACAAGGTATTTTACAGGAGTGGAAGTAACAGGTTTGTGAAAAAGTTTGACTGTAGTCTTTGTACTTTTTTGTAGAGGAATTTCCTAAGGTTGTGATGTTGCGAGTTTGTAAGAGAAATATTTGGTATCGATGTTGCTCCTAATGCTACATACAGCATGATCGCATAATACAGAAGACTGTTCACGGTAAACTGAGCACTTTTGAAAATTGCAAGTTGTTGTTTCTGCTTTCCCTTTAGGAGCGATATTTGTCCCTCTGAAGTAGATGTAAAAAACGGTTAACAAATTTTTTTTGTCGTACAGTGAATGGAAAGTGTACATACTTTCTCACTGCTTTTGTTGCCTTCAGTTTCAGTGAGCCAAAATACTCGTCATAACTAGAGAATACAAATAGCAGCAACCGAAAAACTTGAAGAAAAAAAACTNATCATAACTAGAGAATACAAATGGCAGCAACCGAAAAACTTGAAAAAAAAGAAAAACTTGGCGATCCTTTTCGAGTCTAAAACTAACGCGTAGTGATTTTTCGATTAGATATTAGAACACATTTAACACTTCAGAGAGGTTAGGCTCGTTTTAAGCATAAACATAGACCAACAATATTTAATTGTAAATGGTTATGTATATATTCATAAGTTAAAAAAATTTAAACTATTTTATGCAATACTGCTTTGATTAATTTAATAATTTTTGGATCAATTTCAGTACGTATTTGGAGAACAATACGAAGAATGTTTGATCTTCATGAAATGGTGAAAATGATAAATATATTGCTGGGTAAGGAACCGGCAAGGCCCAGTTGGCTAATATGTGATGCAATGAAACTAGCTGCATCTATACTACAAATATGAAGTCTCACTTATTTATACAGAGGAATACAGTCACTTGCAACTACTCAGCACCTCTTAATATCTCCTCAAAATGAGCTAGAAACACCACATTATAAATAGCGCCGGACGACGACGCTGGTCGGTGGGTTTTCTCAGGGATCTCCTATTTCCTCCGCCCGTGCATTGTGGCACTGCCACACATTCCCCTCCATTTCACTCTCATTGACTCTAAAGACCTTGATGTTAATAGCCGCCCAATCATCTACACTTTCCATCACATGGTAATAAAATTTTAGTAAAAACATTTTAATTAAAACATTTAATTGTTTTTAGATGTTTTTACAGGATTTTTGCCTCATGAGAGATGAACTACGGAAAAATCCCTTAACTTAGAAAACTCCAGAATAACGGTATAAAGTAAAATAATTAATTATAANTTATAAATAGCGCCGGACGACGACGCTGGTCGGTGGGTTTTCTCAGGGATCTCCTATTTCCTCCGCCCGTGCATTCTTTCCCTGCCACATATTCCCCTCCATTTCACTCTCATTGACTCTAAAGACCTTGATGTTAATAGCCGCCCAATCATCTACACTTTCCATCACATGGTAATAAAATTTTAGTAAAAACATTTTAATTAAAACATTTAATTATTTTTAGATGTTTTTACAAGATTTTTGCCTCATGAGAGATGAACTACGGAAAAATCCCTCAACTTAGAAAACTCCAGAATAACGGTATAAAGTAAAATAATTAATTATAAGTTTACAATTTACATTTGCACTTAATNAACTTAGAAAACTCCAGAATAACGGTATAAAGTAAAATAATTAATTATAAGTTTACAATTTACATTTGCACTTAATTACAATGCAACAAGGTTTTCTTTACACTACATAACATATTACTCTCTTAACCCAAAACCCCTTAATTATGAAAACACTAGACAATAAGCTGTTAACAAAAATTTTTGCAGGTGTTTGTTCATAACACTGGCCAACAAAACGAAAAATATTTTTTGATGCTGGAAAACGAAGGACAGATTTGGGATATTGTTAATGTGGTAATTCAGAAAATGCCATCGTATTTTGTCTATCAGCTCTAGTTTTTGAGATACGGGCTAATATATTTTAGTTCTGATAAAAGTCATAAGTAAAGAAATAAAAATATATTTTGAGGTCAATTATATTTACAGTATGGAGTTTAATTTTAGTTTAAAGCCAGATATACCTGGAATTGCCCATGATTCGACCGACCTACTTATACCTGCTTCATACCCACTCGTTAACCCTTTGCCCATGTTACCGTCTGTCTACCTCTGCCTTACCCCGCTCAGTATGTTATTGAGCTTTCGTGAATAAAGTTGTGCTATTATTTCGNACCGTCTGTCTACCTCTGCCTTACCCCGCTCAGTATGTTATTGAGCTTTCGTGAATAAAGTTGTGCTATTATTTCGTGTTGATTTGTGCCGAATAAATCATAATTTTGTGACTTGATTTTTGTACCGTAGTACAAGCAGACGTAGCTGTGTTAATCATCCAAACGTGTTTTGTTATGTATGTGGCGAATACATTTTGAAAGAAAATAGAAAACGCAATTTCTCACTTTGNTTTTGTTATGTATGTGGCGAATACATTTTGAAAGAAAATAGAAAACGCAATTTCTCACTTTGTGGAAAAAGCTTATCTGGCATACTTTGGCGTTCATTTGGGAGACCAGGATAAATCTTGGGCTCCACATTTTGTATGTAAAACATGTGTTGAACATTTGCGACAGTGGACCATGGGAAAGAGACATTGCCTAAAGTTTGGAGTGCCAATGATTTGGAGGGAACCACGAAACCATCACAATGACTGCTACTTTTGTCTCGTAAATATCAAAGGTATTAATCGTAACAATAGACACAAATTGACATATCCTAACCTAGGTGATTGTAGTGAAGAACAGGGAGAAAGATTCCATCAGGACATAAAAACTAGCGAAGATCGACATCAAGGGCGATGGAATAGCCACACGATGGCCGACTTCCGTTGGAGTCATCAGCGAGACTGTCCAAGTAAACTCCATCCTAGAAAGTCGTGTAAAAGAAAAATTTTGAGTGATAAGTAATGAATGTGTGTATAGCTACTTCAAAATAGAAAACATAGCCTATCTCAAAATCTAGATCTGATAGACGAAATCTAATTGCTATTTTGGATTCTGCACCCAAAACTTACCCAGGAACAGTTGAAAAATCCTTGTCACCAAAATGACTATTGGCCAGTGTAATAGTTATTTTCTGCGTTGCATTTGTTAAGCTTTTAAGTCATATGTACAAAAAATATATACATTTTCGTTTCCTCTTGACGCCCCGATTTCACCATTAAGCACATGAAAAAATATTTCATAGAAGACGCGATAAACTCTTAAATAATATGAATCAAACACTAATTTAATCGCTATATGAACGCCCTTTTTGGAAAATAAATTAACATATTAGATACTTTTACATCTCTAAGGAAAGTTCACATAGTCAAATGTACATAATTACACAAAAACGTGCCAATTTTAAGTAATATATGCAGACGAGTGCTTGGAATTATAACTTTACTGCTTAATAAGCCATGCCTTCAGTACAATGTTTGGTTCAACGCACTTAATGCCTAAAGAGTATTCTGGGTGAAAATAAGGACAACATTTTTTGCACCATTCTTATTTCCTGTTAAGGATCAAATAAAAATTAATAAATGTGTTTCATTAACTTTAAATAAACGCTGGCAATTATTTTCGTGGGGGAAGAAAATTCCTCTTTTACTATACCATGTACAGAGAATACAAACAATATTGGGACAGTAAATACTAATTCATGTTTGTATTTAAATCTATAGAGATTACGTACATAAAACTAGAATAAATGGTTCTAGATGTTTAGTAGTAAAGACTATTACGATAAATACAACCATAACTTGTTAATATAGTAAACTACGCCTATTAGGTAAAAAATNGAGTGCTTGGAATTATAACTTTACTGCTTAATAAGCCATGCCTTCAGTACAATGTTTGGTTCAACGCACTTAATGACTAAAGAGTATTCTGGGTGAAAATAAGGACAACATTTTTGCACCATTCTTATTTCCTGTTAAGGATCAAATAAAAATTAATAAATGTGTTTCATTAACTTTAAATGAACGCTGGCAATTATTTTCGTGGGGGAAGAAAATGCCTCTTTTACTATAGGTACATGTCTCTTATGTTTATTATATGGGACAGTAAATACTAATTCATGTTTGTATTTAAATCTATAGAGATTTCGTACATAAAACTAGAATAAATGGTTCTAGATGTTTAGTAGTAAAGACTATTACGGTAAATACAACCATAACTTGTTAATATAGTAAACTACGCCTATTANTTAGTAGTAAAGACTATTACGGTAAATACAACCATAACTTGTTAATATAGTAAACTACGCCTATTAGGTAAAAAATATTAAAAGTTTACACATTTTTCACGTCAAAAAATATCGGGACTGTGATTTTATGTATACATATATATCTTCCATACGAATTGGAAGGGCGTACCATAAGGCAGTGCAGGTTGTAATCCAGCAATGTTGCCTTTATTGTAAACAGGAGCAGCTCGCTAGTCAAATGGGGCGATGAAGTACGAGTACTTAGTTGGAGCAAACGCAACTTGTTATCTTCAATAACGGGAAAGTAAAAGCTGCGTAGAAATAACTGAAATACTCCAAANGTTGGAGCAAACGCAACTTGTTATCTTCAATAACGGGAAAGTAAAAGCTGCGTAGAAATAACTGAAATACTCCAAATGAAGCAAAGTAATGTAGGAAATAACAACCAAGAGATACAGAGTCGAGGATCGAATTGGTTTAAGTCCGCAANCAAATGAAGCAAAGTAATGTAGGAAATAACAACCAAGAGATACAGAGTCGAGGATCGAATTGGTTTAAGTCCGCAATCTGGCCGTTCGAGAGCATTTACAGCTCGAGAAGAGACACGGATTGTCAGGAGCCTGGAGAAGAAACCCAGGTTAAGTGCTCTGAAATTATGTGCCGAGGTGTACGATCGTACAGGCAAGAAGGTACATCCTCAGTCAATCAGGAATGTTATCAAAGCCGTCCTAACTTACCAGTCCACCAGTCTTTTTTCGGTCAACGGAACGAAAGAAATAGGAGGAAGAGAATTAAGTTCGCAAAATAATTTATTTGTAGATATGAAGAGTGGTGGCAGTACATAATATTTTCTGAGGAGAGCAAATTTAACATTTNGCAAAATAATTTATTTGTAGATATGAAGAGTGGTGGCAGTACATAATATTTTCTGAGGAGAGCAAATTTAACATTTTTGGTTCAGATGAGAGAACAACGGTTATCATTCCCAATACTTTTTTCACACGCAATAGTATATTTTANTTAACATTTTTGGTTCAGATGAGAGAACAACGGTTATCATTCCCAATACTTTTTTCACACGCAATAGTATATTTTATTTTGTTGATTATGTTGGTTTTTGTAAGTTTATTTTGAAAATTATGTTTGCTTATGAGATTTATTGGTCAGCAATTTTGACTGTACAGTATTATTCAAATATAATATTTCTGTTCAGACAATATAAACCAAACAATATAAATAATACCGACTGTCCCAATAAATTTTTAACGAGAAAAATGCGTAGGCTAAAAATATTTTCTAATTAATAGCAGTCTATTTCTACATTAAGAGGTTATTGCTGTATTCGTGGTAAGTTTCTTTACTAATACACACCTGGAACTATTTTTTCTACTTCTATGTACAAAATAGCTACCGATTAAATTAGAAACATGAACTAGTTTTTTACTGTCCCAATATTAATTTGATTCACCGTACCTCCTTCCTGTATCATAAAGTCTTTCAACAAACGTCTTTAAGANTTACTGTCCCAATATTAATTTGATTCACCGTACCTCCTTCCTGTATCATAAAGTCTTTCAACAAACGTCTTTAAGATATAAAATACTTAGATGTTTATTGCCATGTATTCAAGTTCGAGTCACATTATTAAGACCACTTGCTACATTTGACGTGAGCAGCACATAGCGAGTGAAAAATTAAGATACCGTACNCGAGTCACATTATTAAGACCACTTGCTACATTTGACGTGAGCAGCATATAGCGAGTGAAAAATTAAGATACCGTAGGTTACCCAATTAGACGTAATGGGTTTATTATGCGAGATGTAGGTACTGTTCGAGTGCTGCTGTGTTTGAAGTTCAANTTACCCAATTAGACGTAATGGGTTTATTATGCGAGATGTAGGTACTGTTCGAGTGCTGCTGTGTTTGAAGTTCAACACGATTGGACGAAAGGTATCGCTGCGAATAAACAGCCTGGAAACTGCGGAGTATCGATTGTCACAGACGCGAGAGTTGAACTTCGGTTAGAAATCACCGTCCAAACGAATCCGGGGCATCCCAGATGTGTATCTAAAACNGAACTTCGGTTAGAAATCACCGTCCAAACGAATCCGGGGCATCCCAGATGTGTATCTAAAACATTACAACGAATGATGTTGTGTATGGGACTCCAAAGCAGCTATCCAGACGACAATTCATAGGCGGGAAACGCTTAAATTCTCACGACTGTTCCAAAATTGGACTCCTCGTGATTTGTAATAGTTTGCCTTCTCCGACAAGTTAAGTTTTCCGCCCCATCGAACGGACAGACTTTGGCGTTTCAGACGAAGAACAGTCGAGGAATATCATCCTTTAAGCGTTACTGGAAAGCATTTTTATAGCTTGAAAAATGTTTCTTGGCATGGTTTTGCCCACTGATACCTCTCGAAGGCATTCTAAACCAGTTAGATTATTCATCAGTCGTTGGAAAAAAATTATACCTAAGTATCGATTGTGACTAATCGTATTTTCCAGCAGTGCAATGGGACGAGTCATATGACCAAAATATAACGGGAGTGGTTGGAAAAGTACATACTTCTCTAGCCAAATAGTTCCCTAAACATGAAAACAATCGAAATGATTTGGGACTACTTCGATTGTGATGCTCGCTGTGTCGATCTTCTACCACCAAGCACCTTTCACCGGCTGTNGACTAATCGTATTTTCCAGCAGTGCAATGGGACGAGTCATATGACCAAAATATAACGGGAGTGGTTGGAAAAGTACATACTTCTCTAGCCAAATAGTTCCCTAAACATGAAAACAATCGAAATGATTTGGGACTACTTCGATTGTGATGCTCGCTGTGTCGATCTTCTACCACCAAGCACCTTTCACCGGCTGTGGGATGCCCACTGCAGCCTCCATATGCCCTTGGTAACCTTCCAGCATCCTGGTGAATCACTGTCTATTATTCACAAGGGNATGCCCACTGCAGCCTCCATATGCCCTTGGTAACCTTCCAGCATCCTGGTGAATCACTGTCTATTATTCACAAGGGGGTTAGGATGCTACCAGATATAATAATTTTACCCCTGACACATTATACCAAATTCGCTTATGAAGTCGTATAATTTTCGAACATAGCGACTATAGTAAAGATTTCTCACCGTTCCATTTTCAACTACTACGTTAACATTTTCAGTTTCACGATATTACAGGAAATTATTTAAATCAGTAAAAACGAAACGAAAATTAAAACTCTTTATACCATACATTATTTTGTCAGCTTGAGATTCTTGAAGTCATCCGTGTGTCATCGAAATTCTCAGCGTGGTGCCTTTGAAGTAGTACTGCGGAGGGAGGGCATTCCCACCTGTAGATTGGTTGCGNTCATCGAAATTCTCAGCGTGGTGCCTTTGAAGTAGTACTGCGGAGGGAGGGCATTCCCACCTGTAGATTGGTTGCGGCAACAGGAATTCCAACCAAGGCTAACGCGATAGCGACCACACATGCAGGGCGCCCTAGTCACGTTACTCATCACGCGACACAGTTTCGTAACATCTTTCACACGCAGAGGAAAATATTTCTTTTTAATCAGTTTGAACAATCGAAACATTTGTTTCAACATTTGTAAAATTTNCACGCAGAGGAAAATATTTCTTTTTAATCAGTTTGAACAATCGAAACATTTGTTTCAACATTTGTAAAATTTGTATGTAGTATCTGTTACCTAACATTTCTATAACTTAACAAAATGTGATCAATAAGAAATATATAATCATATATTTAATGTTAATTTTGTTGTACTAATAACAGTCTTCAGTAAAGAAAATAAAACCGATATCAATAAAATTGATATGTTGAATGAAGTCTTTTGGTATGGATGTGACATTNCTTCAGTAAAGAAAATAAAACCGATATCAATAAAATTGATATGTTGAATGAAGTCTTTTGGTATGGATGTGACATTTAAAGAGATGTTTGAATATCGTCGAAACAAATATTTTCCATCAGTACATTCTCTGCCAGATAGNCATTTAAAGAGATGTTTGAATATCGTCGAAACAAATATTTTCCATCAGTACATTCTCTGCCAGATAGACGTCAACGATACGGGTTAGCTCATCCCGTCTCGCGTATCCGAGAATAAAGTAATAGAATTTAAAAAAAAAGTACGAGTTACATTATGATGAAAGTAATCAATTTAGAGAGAAAATCCTGTAATTCCATTAGACACAGGCCAAGTAAATACATCACAAATTTTATAATCAATTCCCGGTTACTTCACACTTTACTGAAGACCGGCTAAAGTTCTACTTGCNTCACAAATTTTATAATCAATTCCCGGTTACTTCACACTTTACTGAAGACCGGCTAAAGTTCTACTTGCAGAATATTGCTCCGCCTAATGCATACTAAGTTTTACTAATTCTTGAAAATTACCCCAAAGTACAACGCACCGAATTCGTGCGCACTCAGTTGTAATAATATTTTGCATTACAACTATTTCTTACTAGGCGCTACCAACAAACTTGTTTTCTCTCAGTTTTTATTGATATTTATTATAAATGAAATATTATTATTTATAAATAAAGTANACCAACAAACTTGTTTTCTCTCAGTTTTTATTGATATTTATTATAAATGAAATATTATTATTTATAAATAAAGTAGTCATAAAATTTTAATTTATCGAAAACTTATACAATTTTATGATAACAGAGATATAAAACGCTTTTGATACATGGCATATTTAGAAAATTACTAAACACATAATATATGGGGTGATTTTTCAAAGGCTTGATTAAAACAGTGAGAAGAACCCGCGAATAGACTATAGATAGTTATTAAACTAAATGGATATGTGTTATTATTATGCATTTTGGGCTTTCCTTGTTCTACATGCTATCTAGAACTTTTGCTGATGATCTTTTAGGCCGTACTGTTAAAAACGANATTTTGGGCTTTCCTTGTTCTACATGCTATCTAGAACTTTTGCTGATGATCTTTTAGGCCGTACTGTTAAAAACGAGTGAAATACGGTCGTTCTATGTTCCGGCAAAAATTATAATTAAAATTGAGAAATTCGTTATATTTGAAGGAAATCCGGAGTAATAGGTTAACATTTTACAACTGGATAACATTTTCACGAGCTATAAACAATACGCCGAAGAGAATAATTCTTTGTATCAACGAAAATTTATATACTCCTAACAGAACGTTTACGGTTGATTCAGTCAAGAAATCGTTGGGTTGCTATACCTTTTACTTATATAAATGATAAAGCGATATCTAATATGGAGTTGCTTGTTCAATATCAGTTAGTTCTCGCGTTATTTTTGATATATAAATGGACAGGCACGATTCGGCTAAAAACGTGTTTATTCGCCACTTACGACAACTATGCTTGGTTTCTCCCGTTTGTCTTGTGTATCTTACTACCAGGACTCAAAATTAATATTTAAAATAAACACCGTGACGGACCTAATTATTGGTTTACACGCGTCGCTCGAGTCATGTTGCTNTCAAAATTAATATTTAAAATAAACACCGTGACGGACCTAATTATTGGTTTACACGCGTCGCTCGAGTCATGTTGCTGCGATTAACAGCTGAGATCTTGAACACCGACGGGAGTGAAGGGAGGTGTAGCTAAAGCGGCGACTGAATGCAACGTCACNCTGAGATCTTGAACACCGACGGGAGTGAAGGGAGGTGTAGCTAAAGCGGCGACTGAATGCAACGTCACGGTAAACTGAAGAACATCGAGAAAACCTGTTGGATTTGTCGTTGCAGGCGCTGCAAAAAATGTACGGAATACCGGATGCTGACCCCTGCCATTAACAGAACCCAGTTTGCCGTGGTGTGAGGTAAGTGTCCTGACCTCCACAAAACTTAAACATTTATAAAATGAAAACAAATCTATTTCAGCTGCAACTAATTAACACATTTTACTTAGACTTGTCACAGGTTTTCGTCAGTGTTACTGTTCACGTACTTGCTGTTAATCAGAAAGTTTGGGACATACATATATATATATATGACATGAAAATAAACTGATTTCAGCTGCAACTTATAACACATTTTACTTTCAATAAAACTTGAAGACTTGTCGCATTTTTTCGTCAGTGTTTCTGTTTGCGTTCTTGCAGTTAAAAAAATATGGTTGATACAGAAATAGTTCAATCAACCATGAACGAGGCCACTTAGTATTGTATGTCCCCAGGAGGTCATAAGAGGATACTCAACGATGAGGGTAGTAGACGATGTGAGGTCATCAGAAGGAGAGAGGCCAATGCCGGCGAGGTTTTCCCGCGTCCACACGTCGAAGCGCTCCACGAGGTCGGGCGCCGCCTTGCCGCGCCACTGTCCCACCTGGCCAGAGCGCATGAACTGGCCCTCGGCGGGGATCAGCTCGAGTCGACTGTTTATCTCCACCATCTCCTCGTAGTTCACCGCGCGGTTATTCCGCATGCTGTCGAAACTCAGGTGCTCTTCCAGCAGACCCACGTCCTCGTCGCTCAGCTCATGGTCCAGGAAGTTCGCTGTGGGCCGGATCACCGCCGGAAGGTCCTGCTACACGTCACAGAAGAAAAAGTTGATATTGGCTTTTATACTGGTTACTCACAGAAGTGACGATAGTATGGCCGAAGGTAGATAGGCCAGACTCAGAGTTAATATCGGAGTGAATATCGCAAGGGGGTAGAGACTCGCGCTCAGCTCTGGTCATGCTATTAGCTGTTACACGAATATCGGGTGGTGCGTCCTTACTGCTGTTACCGAATACTGAAGGAGAAGTGGCAATAACGTAACCAATAANACACGAATATCGGGTGGTGCGTCCTTACTGCTGTTACCGAATACTGAAGGAGAAGTGGCAATAACGTAACCAATAAAGTTTATCTGAGGCGCGATTATTGCTACTTGAAATCCTAAACCTTAGGTATGTCAGGTGGAGCACATGCTGCTGGGTTTATCTNCTGAGGCGCGATTATTGCTACTTGAAATCCTAAACCTTAGGTATGTCAGGTGGAGCACATGCTGCTGGGTTTATCTGTTGTTGCTCAGTTGCAGGGAAGTCAGTGACGGGCTGCAGACTAGCGAGCATGAGGGAAATCATGTGCCCAAACTGTACCTTCATCACGGCCGCGTACATGCAGGGACAAACATAAGTTGAGTGGATGGCCGGGGAGCCAACCTCCGTGACGAACTAGAGCTAAATCCTTCTCCTCCCGTATGTATAAAAAAAAGTCTTTTTTGCACATGGAATACCTTAAAACAATTATAATATAATAATGTGAGATTATGGTAATTACAAAAGAGCAAGTTTTATGAAGAAAACGATTACTGAAGGGTTATTTCTTTCTTTGTGGTGAAATTATTCTCTACATCATGTCGAAGGATATAATCTGACAAATAATTTATAACTTATTAAATAACGCTTTTATTATTTGTTTTTCCGAAAAATGATATTTTCTGTTACAAACAATGCTGCAAGACACTGTAATAAAACTTCCTTACCTGTGGTACAGTGTTTAAACTACATGACTTAAACATTAATTTTAATATTGGCCGTTNAATAAAACTTCCTTACCTGTGGTACAGTGTTTAAACTACATGACTTAAACATTAATTTTAATATTGGCCGTTTAGGAGGCATGAGCGGATATATACTTTCGATTTGTTTTGTTGTTGGATGTGGGGGGGATGACGTCAGTTGCATTTTGTGCATGTGTAGATGTAGTCTTTCAGCCGTGGTGTGATCATGATTTTAGGAAACAATATCATTTAAATTAAATAAAGAGCGCACTTTAAATAATTATGACTAAAAGTAAAGTCAAAATTGTGTAAGGAACTTCTCAAAGTACCGTTAGCTCGGGTTTGGGAGGTTATGTCCGCTGCGACCTCCCTGTGGATCTGCCCCTAACGGGAGGTTAACAAATATTTGAGGATGGGAGTAGATATGAAAAGTTCCCTTTGTNCTCCCTGTGGATCTGCCCCTAACGGGAGGTTAACAAATATTTGAGGATGGGAGTAGATATGAAAAGTTCCCTTTGTGACAGGGTTCAGGGATAGGATCCGGAATCCGTCCGCCAGCTTGATAGGTGAGGTCAGCAACCATGTTGATTGGTGCCGTCAACCATATTGGTAGACGTCACAGCCAGAGATCGATGCCATGTTGGATTGTCTTACCCGCAAAATCCCAAGAAATTAGTTTATTAAAAAGTCATATTAATAAAATAAATTTTAATATAAAATTAAANTCTTACCCGCAAAATCCCAAGAAATTAGTTTATTAAAAAGTCATATTAATAAAATAAATTTTAATATAAAATTAAAAAGTATCGGCCTGCGAACTTGCATTTTAAATAAGTAAATCGGTTTGGAGTGTCGCTGTAGATCATAATTCTATTAAAAAAAAAATTACTTTATAAAAATTTTGTTTTATAAAAATGCGTTTAATAATTTGGCCTACCACTCTGGTACCCAAATCATCGGGGGACATTTTGCTACCCCTCCTCCTTGACAAAAACCTGTAAACAAAATAAATTATTTTAATTTTTATAACTGAGTAAAAATTAAATAATGTCTGCCCGCTACCTCGAATTTTTATTGATTCTCTTTTTTTTTTTTTTTTTTTTTGAGATTGTGCCGTCGCTGTAATTGTAGAAAAGTGAGCATTTTAGCAGACTAGAAATTGCGGGCACGAACACTCACAGTATAGACATTCGCGTGTGCGCTGACGAGAGCAGCTGTCACGATGCAGCAAGGCCGTGTGTCAGTCGTGAGTTATCTGTTACGAGCGAGCACTGAAGTTCGCCGTCATTCACGAACAGTCTCTAAAATTTCGTTAACGAGGCATTGCTTCTGCAGAGCCCGGNGAGTACTGAAGTTCGCCGTCATTCACGAACAGTCTCTAAAATTTCGTTAACGAGGCATTGCTTCTGCAGAGCCCGATCAGGTGGTTATATCTTCGGATATGCTGCCATAGCAACACCGCGCGTGCTTTTCAGCGATACAGTCTCTTATGTTACGCTAATGTAGCAATGTGCAGTGGGTCCGTGTGTTACCGGAGTCGCATGCTGGTGCCTGGGAATTGCCTGTGTCGAGAAGGAGGAGGGAAGGTTGCCACTGGTGCTTCTCCCGATCAGGGCTAATGGAGGACTGCAACCACACGTTTATAACCCGATCGGGTGGTTGGGGAGTCACCCTAACCATCCTCACTAACCCACCCTCTCACCANGCAACCACACGTTTATAACCCGATCGGGTGGTTGGGGAGTCACCCTAACCATCCTCACTAACCCACCCTCTCACCAACCACTTACTCCCCTCATGTTTGCCCCCTCTTCTAAANAGTCACCCTAACCATCCTCACTAACCCACCCTCTCACCAACCACTTACTCCCCTCATGTTTGCCCCCTCTTCTAAAAAACTGCCACACTTCTCCGCCTTCATCTCCCCAAACACATTTAAAGTGAAAAAAAAAAGATGCCATTTTTTTGCAGAAATATGTTAACAAAATAGAAACTGCATTTTGCCCTTCTCCAAACTCGTCATTAATCTCCCTTCCCTTCTCCCACACCGCTCAGAACAATCGACCATTAAAATAACAGCATCTTTGCGTCGAACTATTTTCATAGGTATCTCTACACTACCAGTTTGTGCTATTCACCTATGCATCNAATAACAGCATCTTTGCGTCGAACTATTTTCATAGGTATCTCTACACTACCAGTTTGTGCTATTCACCTATGCATCTTTTCGCTGCCAGATAGTGTAATACAATTAATTAGCTCTCCTCCCTTCTAGATCTCAACATTCAATAAAACCGCCTNTTTTCGCTGCCAGATAGTGTAATACAATTAATTAGCTCTCCTCCCTTCTAGATCTCAACATTCAATAAAACCGCCTCATGCTTCAGACGAAATATTTCGGAGTGGGGAGGAGGATGTGGGAGGGAAATGGTTCAGTGCGAAATACGATGTGAACTCATGAAAGCTCTGCTGAAGATTGATATCGATCGAGCCAAATCATTGTCGCACGGAGGGGGGAAGGGAGGGCCAAATATAATATAAGCACAGAGAGTAAGTACTTACTTTTCTGTAACCATAGTAAAATAACGCAAGCCGTTGCTGCTTTCCGTGCCGCAAAATGCCTCCACGGGGGCCGCAGGTGGTTTTATCATGAAGGTAGGTGCGGGCATACGAGTGTAGTACAGTGGCTACGTCTAGACGAAGGGTGGGTGTTGTCAGATAGGCACAGAGCTGAGTGCATATAACTATANGTGTAGTACAGTGGCTACGTCTAGACGAAGGGTGGGTGTTGTCAGATAGGCACAGAGCTGAGTGCATATAACTATAACAGCTGCTGTGCGGATTTGGATGGTATGCATCGCTTGCATATTAAATTTTCACATGTTTTATCATATGCATGTGCNACAGCTGCTGTGCGGATTTGGATGGTATGCATCGCTTGCATATTAAATTTTCACATGTTTTATCATATGCATGTGCATGCCGAAAGAAACAGAAGAAGGTAAATTAAAATTTGCCAACGATAATACGTAATAAATTTAAAAAAAAAAATTAAAGTAATAAATTTTGTTTTTAGCTAAAATGTCATAATGGATCTCGGCCGAAGCGATGATTAGGTCCATGGTGCAGTTTTCTGGGAACTTTCCAAACTGTAATGGAAGTTATTAATCTAAACGAAGAAGAATAAATGTGCCATACATTAGGTTCCAAGAAATATACTAATGATATTATACAAATTTGGGAACTTCACAGCACATTTAATTATTCCCTGAACTTATGTTGGAAAGCTACGACGGAGATATGGTTAAAAATCTTTATCATCCGTGCTTGTCTCGATATGTACGTCCACTGGTGTAGCAATTTTGCAAACAGTTTCCCATATTGCAGTTAGTAAGTTACTTAGCTTATCTGGTGATAAACGATCATATAGTATGAATGAGCACCGGGCTGGTATGCAATTGTTTTCATGCCCACCACGTTCGGAAAGCCCCCTNAACGATCATATAGTATGAATGAGCACCGGGCTGGTATGCAATTGTTTTCATGCCCACCACGTTCGGAAAGCCCCCTCCGATTCGGTTTCTATGTGTCCAACCATACTACGCAGAGTCAAATATCCAAATCTGAACTGCATGCGCCTTGTGAGCGATGATCACTACCTGCCTTCATACGCACAGGTATCGACTACGGTTCCATGCAGCGAAATGCAATAATATCAATAATGTCAAGTGGATTATGTCTTATGGTATATCTCAATAGGTAGAGCTTCAGTCCTAGGCTAATTATTGGTGAACCATAAAACAGAGACGAAATAGTGTGACGGCTTCTTTGATGTGGGCGTACCCATTCTCTGATTGGCTGCGTGATGCTCTGGGAACTGACCAGGCTTCCGATTGGTTACTGAGTGCTACGAAAATTATCTTACTGGCTGGGATGCCGGCTGGATAGTAAGTTACCAGGCGCTGATTGGCGAACGACGGCGACGTCACGAAATTTGATAACCAGTGACACCATTTTGTTGACGTGTGCGGTTGGAGTTACTTATAGAGGCTATTTTAAGTATGTATTTTTATTTATTCTGTTGTCGAATACATTTCCTTCTGATACTGAATTCGGACCACAACATTACGTTANAAGTATGTATTTTTATTTATTCTGTTGTCGAATACATTTCCTTCTGATACTGAATTCGGACCACAACATTACGTTAAGAAATAAGTACGTTATGCGAAATGATTCAATTACGAGGAATGTAAAGTGTGGAGAGATTTAGGTAGCGTTTAATATCGAGATCTTGAGAACCGGCGAGGGAAAAACGAGTAAGTATGGAGCAGCTTCGGAATGCAAGGGTGGGGAAATTGGAGATCCCCAAGAAAACACGTCGAACATTGGCATTGTCCAGCACAATTCTCACAAGCGAAAATCTGGGAGTGACACCGCTGGGAATCGAACCAGGTTCTTATGACTTCACATAATTATATTAAAATACTGAAAATACGTCAGTAAACTTTAATCTGTTGTAACGGCAAATAAGTAATAATGCAGTATAAATATGTGCTGGATTTTAAATAGGCTTACTATTTGCTGGCTAGCAGCAATTCCACGAGTGGAGTTTGATTTACTACGAACCGTACGTAGATCTTCTCGCCCGCCGGCTCGCACAGCCGCTGGTATACCGNACGAGTGGAGTTTGATTTACTACGAACCGTACGTAGATCTTCTCGCCCGCCGGCTCGCACAGCCGCTGGTATACCGACTACTGTACAAGATCTTGCACAAGAGCAAGCACGACAGAAAGTATTATTTAAATCCAGCTGATTATCCGTTATACTAATAACATATCTACAATCTCATTTATTATAAAGTGATAATTTAACAGAAAACAATCCAGCAAAACATGACATCTGTATATGCAGCTGCAAGTGATGAAATTGTATTACACATTACTTAACGAAAACACATGATTTGACGAATTGTATCTACCCATTATGCAAAATAAGTAATCTAAATTTTAGACCGCAAAAAAAAAAAAACACTTTTTCTTCTACCGTGTTTTTCCCGTCACCTGTCGTTCCCATCACACTCGGTCAGCTCAGGTATTTTTCGGGTGATGGGGGAGGAGTGGGAGAGTTAACTTCATCGCCGCAACAGCGAAAAAAATATATTTTATTTAATTGCCTACTGTTTTAATTACCACGCAGTTCAATGTAAAAAAAAAACAGCCAAGAAATCAAAAATTTAACAGAAGTGGTAGAATTTATATATTTAAACAACTAGATTTAATTAATAAATCTGTATTTCATGTCGATATAACACCGCCCGNAGTGGTAGAATTTATATATTTAAACAACTAGATTTAATTAATAAATCTGTATTTCATGTCGATATAACACCGCCCACTCCACGTTCCATGCACTCAACTCCTATTGTGTAGCTAGCCGCGACCCCTTGTTCTCCGAAGACCCTGAGCGCGCANCTCCACGTTCCATGCACTCAACTCCTATTGTGTAGCTAGCCGCGACCCCTTGTTCTCCGAAGACCCTGAGCGCGCATCTTTTATCAGTACGTATCCTACCATTTACTGTAGAAGAAGACACGAAGTTAGACTCCACAGCTCTCTAAGCACCAGAAAATAATGTGTTTATATGCCGTGGACTACGGCAGGAAATAATCGCGTCTCCGCTTATCAGTTGCCACGTTGCAAGTGCACATCGGTCGGACGTGTTGGTCCCGCGTCCTTCACGGCCCGTCATACAGGCGTGGCCTCCCCGCCGTCACTCGGCGGCGAGAAGCGGGCGCACGAAGACACGACCAAGGAAGACAGAGGACGACCTCCCCAGGCTCCCCTGGACGACGATACGCGATGAGCGTCGCGTCAATGGACCACCTGCATCCGATCCTACTGCGCGACATCCAAACCAAGTTCCAGAAGGGCTACGAAAGGTTCGGCACACAGTCGGTGGCAATGCCGCAGAGGTATGGCCTCTTCGCCGCAGCCATCGAGGCGATGTCCGTCCGCGAGGACGACGTCTGGGTCGTGACGCACCCCAGGACCGGTTAGTCATCTGCGGGCAGGATAACAAACATCAACATTAGAGGTTCTACGGTAAAATGATGAACACAGAAGACAGACTACATGGCCTCTTAAGCCCGACTTAACCTCGCTTGCAGAAATTCTTCGTTTTCGTGTCATAATTTCGGATTCATCGTAATTACAGACAATGTACGACTATAGAAAATTTACATTATACAAGTCGTTTAATATCTTTGTGCTGAATTTTAATTGTAAGTTATCTATTAGTTGTAAAAAGTCGAGAACATATATTTCATNTCGTTTAATATCTTTGTGCTGAATTTTAATTGTAAGTTATCTATTAGTTGTAAAAAGTCGAGAACATATATTTCATCAAAACATACAGTGCAAATAACATACAAAAGTATTCAATAACTAGTAACTTGTAAATTTTCTATAATCGAACACTCCCCAATAATATCTCCGAAACTGAAATTATGACACGAAAACGAAGAATTTATGCAAAAGGAGTGACGCCGGCCTTAAAGGCCAGTCTGCCTGCATCTTTTTCTCCTTTTTTGGCTGATAAGTGCGGTAGCTGTAAGGGCTACACTAACATGNAAAGGCCAGTCTGCCTGCATCTTTTTCTCCTTTTTTGGCTGATAAGTGCGGTAGCTGTAAGGGCTACACTAACATGCGCTACAAGAGCATCATCGCCACTACGCGCATGGCTCTGAACTGGCGTGCAGTGTTCACGTACTGTTGCATGAACCTATGGGACTTTCAGCAGTGACCCAATTATTATATTGGTAAAAGTCTGCAGCTAAGTTCAATACAGGCTGCTATCATAGTTTGGCTCGCGTCCGGCTGGTATGTTTTAATATACGGCAGTCTGAAAAAACAGTTTTTAACTATATAGGAGGGCGCTAAAATAATAAAATAATATTTACAGCATGCGTGGTAACTATAAAGAGCCATTCTGTCCCCCTCTGGTGTATGTAGTCTTTTCATAGGTAAACATATTGTGCGCACGTTTAATAGTTTCGTCAGAAAACCGGGATTCCAACCACTCGGCAACGCAGTACAACTGCGTGGTCGGCGGAGCCCTTATCCCTTCCACATTGGAACTATAATCCATTCACGGCTACTTACAAACTTTCTGAAGCACTGGTTAAATTCACTTTCAGGATATTTCTCCGCCTCGTGAAAATAAAACTTAGCAGAGTCTACAGAGGTACAACGTACCAAATTCTTGCGCACTCAGTGTAATAATGTTGTGCATAAGAACTATTTCTTGCCAGGCATTTCCAACAAACCTTNATTCTTGCGCACTCAGTGTAATAATGTTGTGCATAAGAACTATTTCTTGCCAGGCATTTCCAACAAACCTTTTTTCTCACTGGTTCCTATCGTATTAATTATAGATTAAATACTTTTTAAACATCTGTTATTACATTCACTTCAAGTTAAATTGTGGTTAACATTAAAACTTGTTAACATATGTATACAACGCTTGCAGTACATGGCATTTAGGAGACAACTAAGCACGTTATACACGGAGTCATTTTTCAAAGTTTGATTCAAAAAGTGTGAAGAAACCGTGAATAGACCATAACGGTTTTCTCGCTATGCCTTCTGTTTCAGAGATCAAATGAAAATTCTTGACGAGACAAAGAACGATGGCAAATACCCAGATGTTCTGAATTTGTTGAAGTTTCACTGCCTTTATTACTTTCCAACAGGTAACAGCTGAGANATGGCAAATACCCAGATGTTCTGAATTTGTTGAAGTTTCACTGCCTTTATTACTTTCCAACAGGTAACAGCTGAGAAGAAATAAAATTATTATTACATGCGAACGACTGNTAACACGTTAACATTAAAACTTGTTAACATAAGTATACAACGCTTGCAATACATGGCATTTAGGAGACAACTAAGAACGTTATACATGGAGTCATTTTTCAAAGTTTGATTCAAAAAGTGTGAAGAAACCGTGAATAGACCATAACGGTTTTCTCGCTATGCCTTCTGTTTCAGAGATCAAATGAAAATTTTTGACGAGACAAAGCACGGTGGCAAATACCCAGATGTTCTGAATTTGTTGCAGTTTCACTGCCTTTATTACTTTCCAACAGGTAACAGCTGAGAAGAAATAAAATTATTATTACATGCGAACGACTGCAGTGGTGATAGCAGGAAGAGAAAACCTATAATAATACATATTTCTGGAAGTGTATCAAGCTATGCCCAATGCCTTGTTTGCCCGCAAAATGTAAAACACATGCTTTACTGCCAGGATGTGATCCGGGTTGTGGAGGGGGCAGGGATACAAGATGGAAGGGGCCGCGGTTGTGTAGTGGTCAGCCTTTGGCGCCTCCCAACAAGGCGAATACCCACGTTTCTCTCTATAATCCGTGGCGCTCATTTCAAATTAATCTACAATAAATTACTTGATAATACTAATTAACCTACCTCTTCCTGCCCGGATATCTCCTATAGTCGATACCCATTTTATTTACACTTCTTGAATCAAATATTTGAATAATCACCCTATGTCTACTGTGCTTGGTTGTTTCATGAATAAATCACGTATCACAAGCGTTTTATACTTGTGTTAACAAGAGTACTTAATTATGGTTTAGTTGAACTTTTACTTTTATGTTATTTATGGATTGTTATATTTCAATTATAATTACTATGACTAAAAAACAGGGTGAAAATAGGTGTGTTGGAAATACCTAACAAGAAATGTTTTTATGAAAAATATTATAACATGTAGTGAGCTAGAATGAGGTGCGTTGTCCCTTTGGAAGTAACCGTGAATGAACTATAGATGAAATTGCTTAACCTTCTAAGTTGTGGTGGTTATGGGGCATTGCAATAGAATTTTATTTATGATGTAAACTGTACACAGTAGAAAACAGCGTTCAATAAGGGGAGTCCCTCACGTGGTGAGAGACATCATTCGTTGTTGAGACAATGTTCCGTCTCTCAAACAGCTACTGACAATAACATCCAAAACTAACACATTCTCTTGGTCCCAACGTAAAGCGTTATACTGATACGTGTACAGTTCCGAACCAAAAGTTTGTTCGTTGCAAAATATGTATATGTGTTTGTGCCTAAAAAACAGAATATTGCACTCATTTTTGTTAAAATCGGCTTTTTGGTTTTTAAAAAGAAAACAATTACTTACATTTTATCAGTAAATTACAATATTTAATTTATAACTAATTAATAAGAATAAAGAATAAGCAATAGGTGTGTTAGTAATGTCCACTAACAAATAGTACTTTTCCAAATTATTAGACTGATATAATTTTCTAATCTTCGTTTGCATGAAGCGGAGGAATATTCTGGAAGTAGAACTTTTTCAGAAACATCAGAAAAGCTGAAAGGAACCTTGATTTGATCATTTCTTAATGATTGTTTGGAAGATATTCTGGCAATTTTATAACCATGTAAACATGAGAGACACTGTCAAATTCCCAGCACTGGTAAATTATGACTCGTGCTGTCAACCCTCAATATGGGATAATTATTGTTAACAAAACCTAGTTGATTACCACTTTGTTTATGAAATCGTACAAATATTAAATACTGCAATTTGTGTAAGCCAGTTATACGGAAACTGCGTCCATATCAGGTAGGCTAAATGAAGCTAATCTTCAAAATATAATTTGACTCTTAGTGTGGAATAAGTTAGCTTTTTCGAGAAACACATTAATTTAAAATGGTGGATAGTTTTCTTCCCCAAGTTCTTGAGGAAGATTATCTTTAGTGTGTATGTACAGTGCCATTTTGCGTCAGTAATTTTTGACGTAAATGCGTTCTCACCCCAAAAAAATTGTACAAATTTTAACATCTCATATGGGATAGGAATCAGTGCGGAGTAAAATGTTAANATTGTACAACTTTTAGCATCTCATATTGGATAGGAATCAGTGCGGAGTAAAATGTTAATAGGAATGTGTTTCATAACCGTGTGTCTTACTAAAAATATCTATATATATTTATTGAGAAAAAATTACGTACTAACAAAACATTAATGCAAACATTTTTCCCCAGAGCATATTTTCCAAGGTATTGGCCACTTTTCCAGTTAGACAAAATCAGATATTATTTTTATAGCATTAATAAATATGTCATATGTCATGATCTCTATTTCGCATTATAAAGCAGCATAATTCCATTTGAATTGATTTTTTTTATTAATCCACTCTTATAGTCGAAATACGTTCTTTAGATAACAACAAAAATACTTTTACAATATTATGATGAACAATATTTTTTCTAAATTTCAAGTGATCAAATAGCGGTATCAACTATTGTAGCGGTGGTGTAGTGGTTAGACTGCTCGCCTCCCACAAGGCGAAACTGGTACGCTTCCCAGCTAGGGCGCTCCTGAATTTTCGCATGTGTGAATCATGCCGGACGATGCCACTGATCAGAGGGTTTGCTCGGTGATCTCCCTTTTCCCCCTGACCTTGCATTTCGGAGCTGGTCCATTCTCTCCTCACGTCACCTTCTTCGGCTCTCAAGGCCGCCCAAATCCCTCCACTCATCTCCCCACAATTATTACAGGCACGGAGCACTCCAATCCTCAGGCAGCGAATACTCAACTTTAGTTCTCCCTTACAAAATCGAATACTGGAGAAATTAGTTTTCTGGTCATTACATCAGAAAAGTGTAAACGCATATTTTTTATACCACATTTAACCTAACGTAACTGCGAGTTGTATCGTGGAGAAAGAGAGATACAAAGATTTGGGTTGCTCTTTAACATTGCAGTTTCAAGATAATATCATGAAAAGCACATCAATAATGGCTACTGTTTCTTAATATGCATTGTATTTTGTTTTTTTTTTTTTAAATTTTTATTATATTTGTTGTGATCTCCACTGAATTAAATACAAATGCCACATCTCGTAACTTTCGAAGTGCCACCAACGTTTATAAAAAATTTAACAGCACAATTTATTTTATACTTTCCATAGTGGGTTAAAAAAAATTGTTTTGGTCATGCTATTTTAAGAAAAATGTTGTATATATTCTAATGACCTTTTTCCTGTGGGGTGACACCATTAGTAAAACAAAAATTCTGAAAATGTCAATGTTTTCTTTGGCCAATAAGGCCGTAGTCATCTTTTAATGTCTTCAAGCTCACGAAAGAAAGCAAATCCTCGTTCTCTATTGTGTCTAACATACTCGTTTCTTGAACTGTTACCTCTAAAATGTTTGAAAATCTTTCATCCCAATAACTCGAGCAAAGAGGGCAACTATCTCTTCTTCTGTTAAGGAATGAGATGAGTATTGCCATTTCCTTTTATACAACAGCAGCGAGATTTTACCCATTTTATTAATAATTATGTGATGAAAGATTACATCCGGAAATAAATTCACCAGTTTCTATCAGATAACTTTTTTTTTCTTTTCAGGGCGTGTTCTCGAAAATAAAGTTATATCATATATGATACTGCAGATATTTGTATAATTTTTAAATAGCAGCTCGCAACGCTGGTAAAGGATAACACGTATTTCCAGTAATTATCTCCCCGTAAACAACGCTAAAAGATGATAGCATTGAATTTGTTTAAAAGATTTTCACACTTACCGAGATGTACGGTTCTGTACCAGGAATGCTTTCAATAGGACAGCTTACCTACTTCCCTCGACTTATTTATATATTTCTAAAGAAGATGACACGCGCATTCTACTTGGGATTTGAGCCCACGACCTTCTGACAGGCAAGCATACTCCCAGAGCTCTTAAAAACCCAAGGTGGCAATAGAAGAAAAACTTGACAAACTTTGTTTTTCGCGGCTTGTGGGTTCGTTTACTTTTGTGAAAATAACTCATACTATTTGCATTTAGCCATTTTGGTACGATAGTGTGTTCTATATTAGTATTTTAGATAGTAAAATCAACATTGATAATCTAACACGAATAACATTATATACTATTATTATAAATTATATTACTCTTAAACGATTACATCATTACCAACTTTGTTAATACGTTTTTTGTTTTATGAGTAAAATGGCAAGTAGGCATTCTAGTGGTTTAAGCAATCTTTTTTTTTGTTTCTCTATTTCGCCCACTCACCCAATTTACGCAAACTGAAAACAAAAACAGTTTTTAATTTAATTTTCACCAATTTATATTCCTAAGAAGTTTCTTCTACTTAATATCGCAGTTCCAAATCACTAATATATCATTAGCTCACATCCCGAAGGAAAGATAGGCCTACAAAGTAAGCTTCCTTTCTGCAATTGCATTTCATCTCGGGTACCATTCATCTATTAGCCGTAGTATTAGTAAGTAAAGGCTGTTCACGATTAAGTAGGAACTTTTGAAACGAACCTCTAAAAAAGTAAATCACTGCCCATATATAAATATGTGCTACAGAACTCACTGGCATGCAGTCTCCAACTTAAGTTATCAGTGAGTTAATGAAAATAGTACCAACATTTGGCGTTGTTTCACGGACGTGTTGGTAAAATTTATAGCTTACTGTGAGCGGGAATGAGAATTTTTATGTCCGCCAACACAACCGAAGTAGGTATACCTTAAATATCAAGTTAAAATTGCAATAGTTCCGATTTTTGCGGTAGAAAAAATAAATTCGATCACAGAGCAGTAAGAATTTGTTCAGAACATTTTACCAATGGTGACTAGAAAGAGACTTGGAGGCTGAATTGATACGAGAGAAAAGAAAAAAAGTGCTAAAACCTGAAGCATTCCCTAAAATTAATGTGCTAAAAAGCCAGGAACCTGTCGATTCTAAGAGAAGCGAAGGACTGCAGTGCAGAACTATAAAACGAGAACTTTGTCAGGAGGTAATTACATCNAAGAGAAGCGAAGGACTGCAGTGCAGAACTATAAAACGAGAACTTTGTCAGGAGGTAATTACATCAAAATGTAAGAGACATCAATCTAGTGTCAATGCAACAGTATCACAGGGAATGTTTGAAACCTCTCAAAATGCAAGCACTACTTGAAATGCTGGGTTGTGACACCACATAGTTTTACACAAGTGGTACACTTTCAGAAAGAAATAAACATACCAAATTTGCGAATACTCTCTCTGAAGAAACAACTTGAAACCAGGAAATGAGGCGAGGTCACAAAAGAATAATGTTGTTTTTTAAAAGGTATTACTAGACAGGAAGTTGGCTCATAAACGACGTAAAACATCAGTACAGAAAAATTGAATATTTTACTAAACATTTTTATTCCTAAGCAAATATAGATAATTATAAATAAAAGCAATCAGCAATATTGGTGTGAATATGGACATATAACAGCTACTCTTGTACTGCGTTGCTGGCATGTAAAACTAACGCGTATTTGAAGGGAAGAGTCGTTACTCTTCTCCCTGGTTTATCAAATCTCCGAAAATGTACGAGAAACGTAATATGCTCTCCAGGTTCGCTCAAAGAAGTCTTGACTGCGTTGCAGGCGAAATCACAAGCAATGACACATTCCATGCGGCACGCAGTAGTTTCATTTTATGAAATGAAAATCGATGGGAGGCACAGCTGTGACTAAACCGATGTTCAAAATTTTCACCCTAGCAAAAATGCGCAAATGACAATGGCGAGAGGAGTTGCATCCCAGTAGAAGCGGTCTATTTTTATTTTGACGTAGAAGTTACTCGGGAATTGCTCTTTCATGTTATCAACACGTTGGTGGATGAGGCTTTGTTGTTGTTGCAGTATACTCATACACGTGTTGTGGTACAGTATAATAGTCAACCAGAAATAGTGAAATTTTTCGAAACAGATAATAAATTATTTGATCTAATAAACTAAAGATATTTCAAAGATTCACGAAGACCATGGCAATGTGCATTTGGTCCGCACACTGAGAGCGCGCGGTTCAGCATATTTCAAGACGTGGAAAATAAAATATCGAAGTTGAGAACATTACAAAATAAATACTTAACGCCATTTCAGAAAGGCAACAAATTCACTTCGTGAACTTCGTGAATTTAAGTGCTAGAGATATTCTTAAGTCCATTCCGACGTCTCGATTGAATGAAAACGTTATGAAAAGCTTTTTTTTTTTTACGTGAATAATGGGTATTAGACGTGCACAAACAAAAACCCTACACCTGTGGATTCCAAATGGAGGCTACGTTTACTGCTTTAAAAAGTATTATGTTTGCTTCGATACATAGCGCTCGAGTATCTTTTTTCTTAATTAAGTTTCTTGTTTAAAGTTCATATCTTGAAAACTAGCTTCAAATAAACGAATTTCATTAATATGTATTTACCTATACTGATTTTCACTGATTGCAAACCAGGCAGCAGTCTTATGGTAGTGACGGAGTGCAAGGTTATGGGAATAGCGAAGACCCCGCCAGTCAATGGAAACGTGCGCTAGGTTTCCAACATTCTGAAGTCCGCTGGTTATAGAGCCCGGATTGTCTGTGCATTATATACGTGGCCACTACGGTTTAGAAAGGATCTCCTTCGACAATAATTTCCTTATTTAAAAATGCGCTCTTCTTTCCCGGTTAAAAAGTCTTACACTGCGGGGCCAAAAAATCAGGTACACATGCCTATTATTGTTTAGGTCCCCCGTGAGCACGCAGAAGTGCCACACGACGACATGGCATGGACTCGACTAATGTCTGAAGGTATGCAGGAGGCAATTCACACCATGGATCCCGCAGGGCAGTCTACAAATCCATAGGAGTGCGAGGCGGTGAAGATCTCTTCTGAACAGCACGTTGCAAGGCATCCCAGATATGCCCAATAATGTTCATATCTGGTGATGGAAGAGTCTAAAGTCAGAAGAGTGTTCCTGCAGCCACTCGGTATCAACACTCTACGTGTTGGGTGTCGTATTGTCCTGCTGTAATTGTCCACGTCCGTCGGAATGCACAATGGACATGAATGGATGCAGGTGATCGGACAGGAGGCTTACGTATCTGTCACCTGCCAGAGTCGTATCTAGATCTATCAGGGGTACCATTTCACACCAACTGCACACGCCCCATACCATGACAAAGCCTCCACCAGATTCAACAGTCCCCTGTTGACATGTAGGGTCCATGGATTCATGAGGATGTCTCCATACCCATACACGTCCATCCGCCCGATACAATTGGAAACGAGACCCGTCAGATCAGGCAACATGTTTCCAGTCATCAATAGTCCAATGGCGGTGTTGGCGGGCCAGGGGGAAGCGTAAAACTTTGTGTCGTGCAGTCAACAACGGTACACGAGTGGGCCTTTGGCTCCGAAAGCCCATATCAATGATGGTCCGTTGAATGGATCGCACGTTGGAATTGGTTGATATCCCAGCTTTGAAATCTGCACCAATTTAAGAAAGGGTTGCACGTCTGTCACGTTTAATGATTCTGGTCAGTCCTCGTTTGTACCATTCTTTCACGATCTTTATCCGGCCGCAGCAATGTCGAAGATTTGATGTTTTATCGGATTCCCGATATTCACGGTACACTCGTGGAATGGTTTTACGCGACAATTCAAATTGTATCGCTACCTAGGAGATGCTATTTCACATCTCTCGTGCGCCGACTATAACACCACGTTAAAACTCACAAAAACCTTGATTACCTTACATTGTAGCAGCAGTAACCGGTCTAGCATCTTTGCCAGACGCTTGTTGTCTCATATATGTGCTTCTGACAGCATCGCGTTACTCTGATTGGTCACATACCTCTGTTATTTGCATACGCACGCTAATACCAGTTTTTTTGTTCTCCAGTGTATATTTTGTTAATATACACATAGTGAGCGTTTGATTAACGATCGATAGGGACTCGTTACGCCTTGTGTAATTGCTTAGTTTGTGAGTAATAGCCCAATTCTAGATTCACGAAGAAAAATAATTTATTGGCACGTCACCATTGGGAAATTTTATCGTGCTCCCGATATAAAAATTATTTAGTCAGCACAAACGTTTTGCTTGTTCAACTTGATTAAAAATAAATATTTTCCTCTGCGCGTGAACACTGTTACGAAACTGTGTCGCGTGTTGAGTTACGCAAGTAGAGGGTGCCCTGCACGTGTGGCCGCTGTCGCGTTCGTCTTGGTTGGAATTCCTGTTGCTGCAACCAATCTACAGGTGCGAATGCCCTCCCTCCGCAGTACTACTTCAAAGGCACCAAGCTGAGAATTTCTATGACAGACGGATGACTTCAAGGATCTCAAGCCTACAAAATAATGTATGGTATAAACAGTTTTAATTTTCATTTGGTTTTTACTGATTTAATTCAGTTCCTGTAATATCGTGAAACTGAATATGTTAATGTAGTAGTTGAAAATGAAAAAATTACGTTCTTCACACAGAAATAATATGGGCGAGGTGAATACCAATAAAAAAATGTTGTGGCTTCCAGAAAATATTTTTTTGATGTAGGGACAGTCTCTGCCAGAAAATTTTAAATAACACACGTGACATATTTTAATCGTGTTACCATTGAAGTAGATGCATTATTATCAAAATCAGATTGTTGCTTTGGGTTTGAGAAATAATGATTTGCTTAAATTGGTTTATGCATATGTTATTGCGTAGGTTGATTTTTCTCGATTCATTTATGCAATCTAAAAACGATAACGTTTTACAAAATAAATGCCTATTACATTAAAGCTCTTAAGTGTATGTGTGTATGAATGTGTTTATATATATGCTGTTTATGGTAAACGTAGCACTTTTGAAAGCCCTGCTTAAGATCTGCTTGCATGCACATTGTGTATTCTTCCGCGTTATGTAAAATTAAGATAGCCACGGGCTTCATCACTTTAGTCATGCGTTGGTTCAGTGAAACTGTGAAAATATTAGAAAAGTAAATAGTTTACTAATCTGTTCATTTTTACACTTCGATGCATTAGAAAAACCGAAACCGAAATAAAATTTCGAGATCAGAAATGGTTATCTATCACGTTTTATTCGACGTTAAGATGTTTAACTACTTTCCCTCCACCGTTACCAACCTTACAGAGCGCATGTCACTCAGTACGCCCGTTAATATACTTGTAAGTAGAAAGTGCTCACTTAATCGTGAACAGCCTTTATCATTGGAACAGCCCTCATCAGTGGATTATTATCCTTTTCTTAGTTATAAATTAATCAAGTAACTTATTATTTATAACTAACTTGTTTTAAGAGTAATTATCTCTATATAATCCAACTCCTGATTTAAAGTAGGTATAAATATGTATGAAATTTAACACCTATACAATTTCTGCCTACTACCATAATGCATGAGTAACCTCTAAGGAGACATACTTATACAAAGTGTTGCAACAATTTTGTTTTATTTATAATTATCATTACTCATAAAAATAACATTAATAACATAGCAAATACTACCTGAAAAATGCTTTAATTACACTACTAAAAATAAAAACATGAGTATCACCTTTTCATTTCTGAACTAATAACATAGTAGGGAATATATGCATGTACACAATAAGGGTATTGGACTGTGAGATGCACTGCTGGATGACACGCGAAAACTTAATACTGGACTCCATTCGCTTCTGCAACAGCATACTGATGGAGGCATCACGCGTGATTTATGATAGCGCTGATTATGTTTTCAGAACTGTTCTAGATGCTTCTAATATTTAATTTATAAATGTTAAAAGTTTTCTCATTATCTACAGATGACAGGGTGCAACCGCCGAAGGAGCAAAAACTTTGTTTTAATAGCCTAAAGGTGGTCACATTTCACGGATGTGTTTTGGTCAAAATATTTGTGTAGAATGTGTAACTGATAACACCATTTATTGCTCAATTTGATTACGCAAAATTATGGTCCTGATCAGTTAAGTACAGAAACTGAAGAGAAAGTGCAGGTACTTCATTCTTCACATGAAAATGAAAAGTAACATATTGCCGTGTTGATACAAATGGTACTTGTGAATGTGCGTGATGGGAGTGGAAACTATCAAACTGTAAGAGTGTTGTTGGATGGTGCAATGCAGACTTCATTCTTCACTGAAGAGTATGTGCAGAGTTGGTGTTTGCCATGTCACCGTCAAGCAGTAGAAGTCGCGGGTGTTGGAAAGACCTCAATGAGTGGTGCTAAAGGTATAGTGTAATGTTCAATAAGACCAGTTTACTGCCGGGAAAAACAGTATGATGTAAGAGCTATTGCTCTTACCAACATAACACATCCAATCCCATCTTCAACAATTGCCTTAGAGAGTATGGTACACCTTGCAGACTTGAAACAGGTAGACCCCTCATTTAATTTCCTTGGGCAAGTTGATATGCTGTTGTCAACTGTCATAGTTAGCAACGATATGGTTGGAGCCAAAACCATAGGAGCCTCATGCTTTCCATTCCATCTTTGGTTGGGTGGTGACTGGAAAGACTCCGTGTGAACCATGTGCAAATCGTGTAACACCTGGGCCATTTCTTGTACAAACTAATTTGTAAATGGTGCTCAGAATGTCCTGAGATATTTAAGAGGTCCCAAGTCTATGTCACAAGATGACAAGCAAAGTGAGGACCTTTTTGTTACAACCCATACCAAGGCACCAGATGATAGGTACATTCTTCGTCTGCCATTTAGACAGTCTGCTCTTGAATATGGAGACTCTCTACAGCATGCCTTGACCAAATACAAACATCTTGAAGTAAATTTTTGCATTATTCCAAAATTAGCTCGTGAGTACAAGATCTTCATGGAAGAGTATGAGGAACTGGCTCACTTACACTTTTTATGAGCATACCAGAATACCAAGCTGCATGCACAGTGGAGACCAGTGATGCCCATTCTCATTATCCCTCACCATGCAGTGTAAAAGGAGATAAATTCAGTAACCAAGATATACGTTGTNCAGTGATGCCCATTCTCATTATCCCTCACCATGCAGTGTAAAAGGAGATAAATTCAGTAACCAAGATATACGTTGTATTTGATGACTCTGCAAAGACAGCTAACAGTATCTCATTGAATGGCGTACTCAGTACTGGTCACAAACTTCAGAAGGACCTACCTGGAATCCTCTTTAATTTTTTTGTTTCACCTGTCGTCTCCTCGGCAGATATCTGTAAAATGTACCATCAGATTCTCCTTAACCAAGACGGCCGTAGTTATCAGTGCATTTTGTGGCAACATTCCCATCATCAAGACATTCAGAATTATCNATGCATGTACACAATAAGGGTATTGGACTGTGAGATGCACTGCTGGATGACACGCGAAAACTTAATACTGGACTCAATTCGCTTCTGCAACAGCATACTGATGGAGGCATCACGCATGATTTATGATAGCGCTGATTATGTTTTCAGAACTGTTCTAGATGCTTCCAATATTTAATTTATAAATGTTAAAAGTTTTCTCATTATCTACAGATGACAGGGTGCAACCGCCGAAGGAGCAAAAACTTTGTTTTAATAGCCTAAAGGTGGTCACATTTCACGGATGTGTTTTGTCAAAATATTTGTGTAGAATGTGTAACTGATAACACCATTTATTGCTCAATTTGATTACGCAAAATTATGGTCCTGATCAGTTAAGTACAGAAACTGAAGAGAAAGTGCAGGTACTTCATTCTTCACATGAAAATGAAAAGTAACATATTGCCGTGTTGTTACAAATGGTACTTGTGAATGTGCGTGATGGGAGTGGAAACTATCAAACTGTAAGAGTGATGTTGGATGGTGCAATGCAGACTTCATTCTTCACTGAAGAGAATGTGCAGAGTTGGTGTTTGCCACGTCACCGTCAAGCAGTAGAAGTCGCGGGTGTTGGAAAGACCTCAATGAGTGGTGCTAAAGGTATAGTGTAATGTACAATAAGACCAGTTTACTGCCGGGAAAAACAGTATGATGTAAGAGCTATTGCTCTTACCAACATAACACATCCAATCCCATCTTCAACAATTGCCTTAGAGAGTATGGTACACCTTGCAGACTTAAAACAGGTATACCCCTCATTTAATTTCCTTGGGCCAGTTGATATGCTGTTGTCAACTGTCATAATTAGCAACGATATGGTTGGAGCCAAAACCATAGGAGCCTCATGCTTTCCATTCCATCTTTGGTTGGGTGGTGACTGGAAAGACTCCGTGTGAACCATATGCAAATCGTGTAACACCTGGGCCATTTCTTGTACAAACTAATTTGTAAATGGTGCTCAGAATGTCCTGAGATATTGAAGAGGTCCCAAGTCTATGTCACAAGATGACAAGCAATGTGAGGACCATTTTGTTACAACCCATACCAAGGCACCAGATGATAGGTACATTCTTCGTCTGCCATTTAGACAGTCTGCTCTTGAATATGGAGACTCTCTACAGCATGCCTTGACCAAATACAAACATCTTGAAGTAAATTTTTGCATTATTCCAAAATTAGCTCGTGAGTACAAGATCTTCATGGAAGAGTATGAGGAACTGGCTCACTTACACTTTTTATGAGCATACCAGAATACCAAGCTGCATGCACAGTGGGNATGGAAGAGTATGAGGAACTGGCTCACTTACACTTTTTATGAGCATACCAGAATACCAAGCTGCATGCACAGTGGGGACCAGTGATGCTCAGTGATGCCCATTCTCATTATCCCTCACCATTCAGTGTAAAAGCAGATAAATTCAGTAACCAAGATATACATTGTATTTGATGACTCTGCAAAGACAGCTAACCGTGTCTCATTGAATGATGTACTCAGTACTGGTCACACACTTCATAAGGACATATCTGGAATCCTTTTCAATTTTTGTGTTTCACCTGCCGTCTCCTCGGCAGATATCTGTAAAATGTACCATCAGATACTCCTTAACCAAGACGGCCGTAGTTATCAGTGCATTTTGTGGCAACATTCCCATCATCAAGACATTCAGAATTATCAGTTAAATACCTATGGATTGTCCTCCTCTCCATACCAGGTAATCAGAACAGTACAACAGCAGGCTCACGATGAAGGACATATGTATCCGAGAGCAGCACAAGTGCTATAGCATGAAATATTTGTTGACGATATTGTTAGTGGAGCAGCATCACTTCAAGCAGCGCAAGCTCTCAAGGCAAATCATGTATCCCTCATGGCATTGGGTGGCTTTGAGCTATGCAAAAGGTCTTCGAACAAACCTGGTCTTCTAGGCAGTGTCCATGTAGAGCAACCAGAGATGATGCATAGCTTTGATGGAGAATCCAGCCCTGTCCTGAAGGTTCTCGGTTGCACTGCTACCCCGAAACTGACGAGTTCACCTACCACAAAAGTGTTCTTGATCTTCCCATAACCTGCCTAAGCATATTGTCAACAATTGCTAGGCTATTTGATCCATTTGTTGGGTGTCCCGAATATTTGTCTGGGTAAACAAAAGGTACTGGTTAAGATACTTTGGATATTAGGGCTGGATTGGCATGGACCTGTTTCTAGAAACATTGTTGACAAGTGACTGAATTTTAAAGGGCCGCTGAATTCTTAGGCCAGTGTAAGAATTCGTAATATGCCTGGGCCATTGATTTTTCAAATATCCTTTTTAATGGCTTTTGCGATGACTCCGAGAAGGTGTATCTTGCTGTACTTTATGTTAGGGCAGTAGTTGTAAAGGTGTGGTTTCAGTGCACTTGGTAATGTCGAAATCCAATGTTGCTACTCTAAAAACTTTATGTATTTCAAGAGTTGAGCTTTCCGAGACCTTGTTGTAGGCCAGATTGTATAGCTATATAAACACATTGCATGTGAAAATTATAGCATATGTTCCTATCTTCGTGTGGATAGTTTTTACCACTGTCCTCTCGTGTCTTAATTTTTCTCCTCATAAGTTCAATACATTTGTCGCAAAAGAAGTGTCAGAAGATCAAACATTGGTAGCTCCCAGCGCATGGCAATATGTGCCATCTGCAGACAACCCAGTAGATTTGGTATCAAGGGGTTCACTTCCAGCTTATTTGGTGAACAGTACCTTGTGGTTCATGGCCCCGATTGGCTGAAGAATTCTGAAGGAAACTGGCCTGCTGATTTAGTTGAAGTGTTTCGTGAAGTTGAATATTATGAGTACAAACCTATGCAGGTGTGTGTTCTAGTTCCGGAATCCAACCAAAAGTGATGTGTCAAGTTGTTGGAGTCTTTTTATTCCTTGCCGTGCCTGAAAAGGGTGACTTCCTGGCTTATCAGAGCAGGACAATTTTGGAAACGTTGGTATGTACTTTTACAATAATGAAGAATAACTATGGATTCAGTGCAGAGGCTGTGACATAGTTCCGTGAAATATGTAGAGGAGTTAAAGAAAGTGTATTATACAATTTTATTTGTGATGTGTGAGCAGGTTAAATATTGCAATTGTTTTACACACATCAGTTTGCATATGCCCGCATTTCCCCTCGAATGGGATAAAATTGCTATCCTAGAAAATTTTGCTAAATGTTTCAAATAATTCATATGCGTTGTACAATGTACGAAATAATTACGTAATCGTATCATNTAGAAAATTTTGCTAAATGTTTCAAATAATTCATATGCGTTGTACAATGTACGAAATAATTACGTAATCGTATCATTAATATGAGTTTTAACTAGAGCGAAAAAATTCTTGTTCATTGTTTTCCCACATACTATTTTAGAAGGAAAAACGGTCGAGAGGTATGTTTTGTTCTAGTCTACTTTATTAAGGATAGAATGACCAAAACTGTCGTCAAACTTCAATAAATTCACATCATGTGNGTTTTGTTCTAGTCTACTTTATTAAGGATAGAATGACCAAAACTGTCGTCAAACTTCAATAAATTCACATCATGTGTTCATACTGTTGGCTGTACTGCTATGCAATTCAGAGATTAATGTGGTTCTGGTAGATAATGACCATATAATTAATCATGAGTCATGCTCGGGGTTCGGCTCAGTCCACCACATGTTCGGCCTGCCTTGTCACATGACCATGGCACATAAAAGTCATTATAACTTTGCATCTAAAAATTTTTTTTCACAGCAAATTTTGTTACAAAGAGCAAATATAAATATCTGTCATGTTGGAGCACATTGCCTCCAAAATCGAGCTGCCTGTTAAAGTTGGGTTTAAGAGTGTTGCATTGCTGTACTGCAAATGTGAAAAGAGAGAAATAGTGATTTAAATACACTATCTAATAAAAAGTATCCAGACACTCGTGTGAAACTCTCCTATACCATAATTGCCCCTCGGATATACAGCCCAGTAGCAGAAATTAATACCATATTTCACGATCATTTTAGAATTCATTATCTGAAAGAGATTATTATAAGGAAAACNCAGTAGCAGAAATTAATACCATATTTCACGATCATTTTAGAATTCATTATCTGAAAGAGATTATTATAAGGAAAACATAAATGTAATTATTTGTAGTCTAATGATTATACTTTTCAAACTATATAGCACTGAAAAGTTGAAAATTTTTGAAAATGGGAACACAAGTTTTTATGATCGTAGTTATCTTTGTCGAATAAATCACATGTCATATTATCTATATTCCATACACAATATGTTAATTAAGTATCAAGTATATTTAACAATGGGTACTAGGGTATTGGTAACTTGAATCCTTTTTACTGTAGGTATTAATGTTTTTGCCGATACATTTTTATTCGTCCAAGAGAAACTAATAAATATTAATATTATTTTCGCTCGGAAGAATAAAAATGTATTGACAGAACTATCAATACCTTTTTTTAAAAAGAATAAGTATGCTAGTCTCCTAGTACTGATTGTTAAATATCCTTGATACTTAATTAATATGTTGTGTATATTATATAGATAACATGAACAGTTATCTATTTGGAAAATTTAATTACAATCATAGAAACTTGGACTTCCATATTCCGAAATTTTAGAATTTTTGGTGCTATATTTCTAAAACTTTAATTGCTTGACTACAGACATTTACATTTATGTGGTTCTGATGTAAATCTATTTTCATATAATGAAATAAAACTATATTGAGAAATATGGCCTCCATACGGAGTGCCCTCCTTCGTACTTTATTACAGCTCTAACCCTACAGAGGAGACTGTAGACCAGGTATCGGTACATCTCCGGGGCAATGGCCAACCATTCTTCCTGCAGTGCTGTAGCAGCAAGTATAGTAAGTGACGTAGGTCGTTGGGGTCTGACGCGCAGTCGCAGTTCCAATTCATCTGAGTGGTGGTCGATGGTATTGAGGATGGAGCTCTGGGCTGCCCAGTCCATTTCCAGAACCCTAGTGTCCTCAAACAACAAACGAACAGACCGTGCTTTACGGNGGAGCTCTGGGCTGCCCAGTCCATTTCCAGAACCCTAGTGTCCTCAAACAACAAACGAACAGACCGTGCTTTACGGCAGTGAGCAATGCCATTCTGAAACATACATTTATCATCTAAGAACTGGTCTTATGCCGTAGACGACACCTGCCCAGGCTTTAGTCCAGAACGTGATGCCATTCCCCGTGATCTTGTCAACAAACTTGATCACAACGCGGTAATTCATTAATACTTGCTTCGCTGTTTTTATAGATGAAATGTTGCGATTCTCATAACGACTTAAGCCTATAACATAACTGACGTGGACATCATTTGGTTTGTTACCGCCGGAAGGACGTTTGAGTATATAACGAGCAAAAATTATGTTGTGAATCTATGCGAATATACTGTTGACTTTGAATTACTCTGTCTGTAACTCCTGATATCAGTAAATTATTTATTTATGCAGTAGTTTTTTGTGCAGATGAGTGTATTTAATGTGCCCTAATTCAATGGGGACAAAAAAATGAAAATATATCCTCTGTTGCAGGCACCACCTGGACGCAAGAGATGGTATGGTGTATCGCCAACCAACTAGACTTTGAANAAATATATCCTCTGTTGCAGGCACCACCTGGACGCAAGAGATGGTATGGTGTATCGCCAACCAACTAGACTTTGAAGCAGCTACGGTGATGTTGCCGGAGAGGTTCCCTTGCTTGGAGTAAGTGAACCTTATTTCAGAAGTTACGCAGTGTTTACCTTCCCCCTTAANAAATATATCCTCTGTTGCAGGCACCACCTGGACGCAAGAGATGGTATGGTGTATCGCCAACCAACTAGACTTTGAGGCAGCTACGGTGAACTTGCCGGAGAGGTTCCCTTGCTTGGAGTAAGTGAACCTTATTTCAGAAGTTACGCAGTGTTTACCTTCCCCTTTAANTTGCCGGAGAGGTTCCCTTGCTTGGAGTAAGTGAACCTTATTTCAGAAGTTACGCAGTGTTTACCTTCCCCTTTAACTATCACTGCTCAACGTTTTTTTACTCTAGGTACCCAACTATACTATAATTTCTAGTTTTCCAGCCATTTATGTTCACTGCCTGCTGAATTTGAGGTTCGCTTCTTTTTCCTCTGCTATATTTTCTCTACTAGTTATTGTCTGCCTACGACCAATTTTAAATTACTTAAAANGTTCGCTTCTTTTTCCTCTGCTATATTTTCTCTACTAGTTATTGTCTGCCTACGACCAATTTTAAATTACTTAAAAGGGTTTTATGACGTGATATTTGAATTTCGTAATTAGTTATTCAAACTGTAATGCTTTCAGAACCAACACTGTTAGAAAGTAATACAAAATTGGCGTTGAAGGAACAAACGTCAATTAATTTGTATACAATGTGTTTGGTAGACATGTTATGATGTCATTTTGTATTTCATTGTGAAACTGACAACACTGTGGGTAGTAAATATNAATGTGTTTGGTAGACATGTTATGATGTCATTTTGTATTTCATTGTGAAACTGACAACACTGTGGGTAGTAAATATCCCAAGAAACGTCACGGTCATCAAAACTACATAGTGTTGAAGACGACTGGACAGGATGGTTTGCTATTTGTCTCCTGGAGTCTGGAAACGAGCTGGAACCAACAATCGCTCTAAAAATTCCTAGGGTCGTTGACGGAAACCGAACTGAATCCCAATTACCTAGCGAATGTGATCTGTGATAGCTAAATAGTGGTTTTCTTCGTACCAGTTTGCTAATTGGTGGGCCTCTGATACACAGAACTTAACAACCTCAATTTTAGGAGCCGCCCAAACCGTTAGTTATTATTTTGTTCATCTGCTACTGACCCACCTAACTATGAATTTTAACGAATAAAACAGCTTGGTTTTTCCCTGTATTGTCCTGAAAATATGTGTTCTGTGTAGATATGATATTAACATATCTAACACCAGTAATATGCTTTGTTGAACCATAGCACTTCACGCGATCAATCTTAATATATTAATATTCAGTTAGGTGTTCCTAATGATTATTTTCGTAGAGTGTTGTGAATTGGCATACATGTTCTAAGTGATAAATCACTGTGCGAAAAATGTGGAGTAAGGGCAATGTCACATAGCTTCATATTTTGGAGATCTTACATTAACAGCAGTTGTGCTTTGCGTCAGTAAAATTGCAAAGTCTACGCTGTATATTTGCATTATTTTCATTTACAACCTACGCTGTTTCCACTATGTTCGCTAAGCTAAAAAATATTTATTTAGGGGCTGTAGTTATGCGTGTGCTCAAGTGCTGCCCTACTACACAAGTAGTTGTTCCTCTCCCAGGAGGTTCCCCATATCCAGGCCACATGAAAGCAAAAGCAATCTTTAAAATGACACTTCCCGGCACACACATTTCATATTAAGGCACTGATTACTTTGTATGAAGAAGGTATATCACATTTTCAAATCTTAAAGTAGAAGACGTTATATACGAGTGTTACCTTTGAATTTGAGTTAATGTTTACAGATAAATATATGGATTTTGTAAATGTATGATTGGCAGGGACGCATGTTTATTTCAGATATTCAGCTCTTTTCGACTACACGGACATCTTGCTGAAGAAGCCTGATCTGAAGCTGCCGGGTTACGTTTTGGACTCTGTCCAGCACATAAGTGAACAGCCCAGTCCGCGGTTCATCAAGTCCCACCTACCATGGAGCCTGCTGCCCGCGCAGATCAGGGAAAAAGAGCGCCGACCAAAGGTAGGTGGGGTTTGCTGAACTAACTCGTTAACTTCAATAATGAAAAGTTATTTTGGACATACGTTATTGCTGAGCTCATATTTTTCTTAAACATTAATGTGACAGAAAAAAAAGANTATTTTGGACATACGTTATTGCTGAGCTCATATTTTTCTTAAACATTAATGTGACAGAAAAAAAAGAAGACACATCAAACAAGACAAGATTGCCGGGTGTAATAACTACGCAATTACCAGAGGTTAAATTCCTCACTAAGAACAAAAAATAATCATAAAAATTAAGCAAAAACAATAAAACCAATACAATAATTTGGAGTAACTTTGGTTCATCATGGCTACTTTGTACCACCTGTCTAATTCCATTTTTAATGAAGGTTCGAAGAATCCCTGCCCATTCCCGTATTCCTTTCATATGCAATTGTTAGCGATGAAGTATTCATTAAGGAAGGGCTGAAATTCTTATTATATTTACAAAAATGTGTGCTACAAAGTTACCCGAAATGACTATTCAAATGAACGAACAATAAATACAGTATAAATTTATGTGTGCTAGTAGATTGACCGAAACAACCAACCCAATACAGAAGAACACTGGCGCAAATATACAGGCACGCACAAAAACTNTGACCGAAACAACCAACCCAATACAGAAGAACACTGGCGCAAATATACAGGCACGCACAAAAACTTTACGACAAAGCGAAGACGATATAGACGAATACAGGTAGTTTTCGGTTGATGAAATAGTAGTAATAATTTTGCAATAACGTTATGTCCTAAATACTCTCTTCTTGTTGCTTCAATCGCAGGAATTATCCATAGACCACTCATTACATTCTTGTAGCATTCTTTGCGTCGAAGTGTCAAATATTTCCACTTTTTCTTACCCTAAAATCAAGTCAAACATATTACAATTTTTTCATCACGAGTAATGCCTTTTGCCCACAGATTATTTATGTGACTCGAAATCCGAAGGACACGTGCGTGTCATTCTACCATTACGGGAAGCTACTCCATGGGTACCAGGGAGTTTTCGAGGATTTCTGCGAGCTCTTCCTGGGAGACATGTGTATGTTACCACAATAACAATTATGTTTATATTATCATATATTTCATGTGAGGTAAAATGTTAATGTTAATTATTACAATATTCTCTCATATTTAATACGTAATATAACTTAATTTCAAAATATTGTATCAGTAATAATTAATTTTTGTATTATGAAATGCACTGTCTATTGGCAAACAGTATTTATTTAGATTGATTGTTTTCATCCCCAGTAACCATAATTCTGTTACCTTCGACTACCACAGCCATTACTCCAATATTTTTGATATATATCTCACAATAACATTTTTGAAAATGTTGTTTAAATAATTTTCATTTTGTTCCATTTCAATTAACAAAGTTAATTAAGGATATCGCGTAGTCATAATAACCTATGGAAANAATAATTTTCATTTTGTTCCATTTCAATTAACAAAGTTAATTAAGGATATCGCGTAGTCATAATAACCTATGGAAAAATGGTAAAAAATAATGGCAGCAATCAAATTATTTAATATAATTATATGCAAAGTGTGTAAGCGAATAGGTTTTGATCGTTTTTTATGTACATCAATATCTTAAAATGTATTTGACGTTTCCAACAGTGTGCTATTCGCCTTTCTGGTCACACGTCTTAGGATTCTGGGAACGGCGCTCAGAACCCAACATACTCTTCCTCAAGTATGAAGACATGAAAAAGGTGTGTAGTGTCACAGTTAAATAAGTGGTGGTACATGACTTAGCACTGACCAGACAGATAAATATTTACAGGTTTTTTGTAAGGAAAATAGGAAAACTACGAGATGGCAACCCTAGATATTAGGCTAATTTGCTCTATCTTTGAGAGCAAATATTTTTCTAATCTAATGCATTACACTGCTTGATAAGAAGGAGGCATTTAAACATTTTTTCAGTGCCGCGTAAGAACGAACGTTGCTTTCCGTCAAAATATTTGCTCTCAATGTATCCAGAAACTGTCATTTAAGATCACCCTTTCTTGATTTTTCTGTACTGACTACCAAAAACCTGTTAACTTTAATGAACGTGTTTATAGTTAATGTATGAATCCCGCCCTCTTAATGAAAATACTATGAAATACAACAAGAATAGTTCTCATACCAACATTCTAAATTATATTCAGTTTTTGGTAGCCACAGAAATTGAACACGATCATTTTAACCTTCAGGGCTTGGGGTAAAACTACAGTTTTGGAGTATAGTAAAATTTTTATTTCTTCTATGTTCTATATTATAAATTTGGATAAATAAATTTACATGTTATAGCGTACAGAATATTTCGTTTTCACCAAGATAACTACAGTTGAGCTGCCCTTCATACTGACATTTGATTAGACATTTATAGCTTTTCGTGGTTCAACCTAAACTTGGAAAATTATGCTATGGTATATTTGTATACTATATTGCCAATTAGAACGTATATAAGAAACTTGAATTTATTACTTCCTGTCGCAAAGCTAAAAAAAATAACGAATGTGTATTCTCGGGGATAGTTTCGAATGGTCTGAAATATTTTGAAACTAGTATTTTGTTATTGATTACAGTTGCTCTCGGTGATAACTAAACTACTGCGTTCAGTTACATCTTACGCCTCAAGGCTCGTGTTAACTGTTGGAATAAAATATGTTAATTTTGGTTTTTTCCAGTCTTAAACAATTTACTTTAAAAATTAGATAACTTGTTTTGACAATAATTACTGTAAATTAAATATAAAGTAATATACAAGGTTTGTTTTTTAACCTGGGAAGTATTAAACACTGCAGCATACGTTTAAAGAAAAGGAGAATAATAACTGAAAATTTATTTAATGTATGATTTAATTAATATTTATTTTCGTGAGAACAACCATTTTCTGCGGTGGGAGGGGACATATGTCATTTCGTTGAAAGATTTTACCTGTCTACTACGATATCTCTGACGAAAAGGAATTGCACGTAGACTTGTGGACTGGAGAAATTAAGAGTGCATTTACACCAATGGTGTCCAACTCTCCAGACCCCGTTTGTTTCATGACATGAGCCCGTGGGCTTATTTGTAAAATGTAATCATTGTTTAATATAATGAAAGGAAGGTTAATTCCCTTCGACATGTATGGAATTTTCAATAATTAATATATTTAATGTGATGAAATATTGCGTTATTAAAAANTAATTCCCTTCGACATGTATGGAATTTTCAATAATTAATATATTTAATGTGATGAAATATTGCGTTATTAAAAATCAATCATCCTTATTTTTTATTTATATATTTTAGTTTATCGTATATTTTACGTTGTGGATAAGTTCACAATTAGAGCTGCAAACACTTTGTAGAAAAAAATAAAACAANAGTTTATCGTATATTTTACGTTGTGGATAAGTTCACAATTAGAGCTGCAAACACTTTGTAGAAAAAAATAAAACAATTGGACGTCATTGATGTACTTAAAATTGACTCAGAAATCTCCAGGAAGAATGACAAAGTAACATTAATATTTGTTTAGATTTGATTTTAAACAAATGTGTAATTTCAAACAAAGTGCATATTTAATTCGCCCCACCTGCACAGTGTCGGATGACCTTGAGGTCTGCACCTGCGTGGTGTCAGCTAACTGCACACGTGCATGCGCGCGTGCTTTCAATTAGTCTGNGATGACCTTGAGGTCTGCACCTGCGTGGTGTCAGCTAACTGCACACGTGCATGCGCGCGTGCTTTCAATTAGTCTCCACACCTGCTCGGTGTCAGAACGACTAACTCAACATGCATGGGAAGAGCCGTGTTATCTCCAATCCGGTAATATTGCATATAAGGAAAGGCAAGAATAAAATTAATGTTAATTAAAGTAAAACACGATTTAATTTAGAAAAATATGCATGTAGATTTTACTTCTAAAAATATTCCTAGTTCCTATTTCAGAATATCATTCTCGTCGACCAAAAATCGTCAAACTTCGAGTATCCCAGCCACCTCACGTACACACGTCCAAAACATCGTTTCAGCACCTTTTTCCACCANGATGACCTTGAGGTCTGCACCTGCGTGGTGTCAGCTAACTGCACACGTGCATGCGCGCGTGCTTTCAATTAGTCTGCACACCTGCTCGGTGTCAGAACGACTAACTCAACATGCATGGGAAGAGCCGCGTTATCTCCAATCCGGTAATATTGCATATAAGGATAGGCAAGAATAAAATTAATGTTAATTAAAGTAAAACACGATTTAATTTAGAAAAATATGCATGTAGATTTCACATCTAAAAATATTCCTAGTTCCTATTTCAGAATATCATTCTCGTCGACCAAAGAATCGTCAAACTTCGAGTATCCCAGCCACCTCACGTACACACGTCCAAAACATCGTTTCAGCACCTTTTTCCACCAAATAAACATCGGGAAACTTCGTAGGCTGGATATCCTACCATAAAAGCCTCCAACGATGGGTTCGCAACATGGGTCAATACATGCGCGGGTATGTATGTTGTATACGAACCACCTTGTACAATTCCGCAGACCAGTTGTGACGATAGGCCTCGTGGAAAAATATATGTTTTTTGTAGATGCGCACCAGTTCACCGACCTTGGCTTTAAGCTTGTGTGGGTCTTTCTTCTTACGGTTGGAGTACACATTCCAAAGCAGGGAGTCGTCCTTGACATCTTCGAGCTTCATGAGAGTTGTATCATGAACCGTAGAATTATACTAGCGGAAGAGTGTTGGCAGTAGGTAAGGCCACATGCAGTTTCCATTGGCCGTGCAATTTCTCCACAGTTTGGCTTTCATGAACCAAGTGAAAACGATCGATGATGCTAGTCTTGAGTCCAGAATACCTGTAATAGTGATTTATGCCGTACCTTTTTATCAGTGCACGGAAATTAGCATTAAAATATTATTTACGATCATAGGTGTGGAGATTGTTCAGTACACATCCTTCGCTCAGCACGTCCACCATGTCCTCAGTGACGTCATGTACATTTCTCGACTTGAGAGGTCTGGCCCAGGCATACTTGGAAACCGTGTCTATTCTGGTCATAACATAGTGGTGGGCTTCATTCGCACGAGACAATTCTTATATTTCGATCAGGTCGGATTGGAAAGTATCGTCCAGCCCTTTTATGGTGTACTCTCTCCGAGTTAAATTTCTTCTGGATGACTTGTCCAGTTTCCTGTAAGCATTATATTTCGTCATCTCACGACGTAACCAGCTTCGAAGAGTTCTTCTATGATGGATATAATCTAGTTGGTGTGCGACTGGTTTTCCGCAGACTGCGAATCGACCAGTAGCTGTAGTCTTTCGACGAGTTCGTTCGGATCGTCCCAAAAAACGTAGCTTATCTTGCTTTGGACGTCGATCTTCTGCAGGAGCAGACTTGATACAATAGCTTCGATTAATCGTGGAAATAGTGCCACGATAATGCCGAATTAGGTGTGTCGTTTCCTTAAATGGCTGTGTTGAGGGGTTACCGTTTGCCTAATGATAACGATTGGACTCTAGCAGATGACAGTACCTGCACAAATTGTTTTCGGAGTAGTTTCCAGGATGCCATCTAAGCAAAANCGATTGGACTCTAGCAGATGACAGTACCTGCACAAATTGTTTTCGGAGTAGTTTCCAGGATGCCATCTAAGCAAAAGTTCGCACAGAACATGCGTCATTTATCAGCTTGCACTTGCCAATATGCAACACATTTCATTAGATAAACATCACTTCCTTGTTTCCAAGAGACAATTTTTCCTCGTGGTGTCGCAAGCCGTACCTCTTGTCACTGTTCCAATCGGATAAGGAAGCGATATAGTGCCGAACCAGGGTGCATACCTTTGGTCCATTCCCTCATGCTCATTTCCATTATCGCAGACTCAGCAAATCGATCAGGGACAAATCGTCATTTTCGCTAGTGAAACCTCTTCCGATTNTCATTTCCATTATCGCAGACTCAGCAAATCGATCAGGGACAAATCGTCATTTTCGCTAGTGAAACCTCTTCCGATTCGGGCAGTTCTGGACTTATTTTTCTTTTATGCATCAGGGTATTTTCTTCCACCTTGATTTCGTGTGTGAATTCAGGCCGAGGCAAAGCTTCCTNATTTTTCTTTTATGCATCAGGGTATTTTCTTCCACCTTGATTTCGTGTGTGAATTCAGGCCGAGGCAAAGCTTCCTCGTGTCGTTGTTGACCAAGTTCGTCGAGACGGCTTCCCTGCGATTCTTGAAAGACAGTCTGTAACTTTCCGCTTGTAGATATTTCGCGCGAACAGCTTTGATTGTCCGCTGCTGCTCAGTCGCCAATTCAGTTCGATACACCATTATTGATAGAAAAGAATAAATATACAACCACACAGGTATATATATTCGCTCTTGAGTTGAGGAAAGTGAATTTCCTATCTATTCCAGTCGGTCGGTTGATGCAGGCATCCAGCACCTTCTTGCCATGCCTCACAACATCGGTTTTCGCAAGCAATGTGAATGTTAACATATTTTGAAGAGCCTTAAATACTTCTCATCTCTGAGCATTCGACACATTGATCATGCCTTTTACCTGTGGCTCTATGCCCCTTATTTGCGAATCGACGGACACGAAATATTCCACCACTTCATTTTTCNCATGCCTTTTACCTGTGGCTCTATGCCCCTTATTTGCGAATCGACGGACACGAAATATTCCACCACTTCATTTTTCACGCTTTCGATGTTTTGCCCCGAGAAGTGAAAAGCCCCTGTGAACACCGGTGAGGCGAGCTTCTGTGGACTCATTCGCATCATCATCATCTGAGTGTAGACCATGTCCAAACTTAGAAATGGCAAAANGAGGCGAGCTTCTGTGGACTCATTCGCATCATCATCATCTGAGTGTAGACCATGTCCAAACTTAGAAATGGCAAAACGACTTGTGGTTGGAATCTTACTATAAACTGATCTAATCCACGCCTGTACCTTGCCTTATGTACCGGAAATCCCTAATATGCCGTTCTCCTCTTTCCAGCACCAATATGCCATACCCCTTGTTCCTTAAACTCTGCGAATGTCATGTCCATATTGAAGTGGACATTGTACGAATGCTGCAAGTTCATGTCGTCTATGAGAAAACACACGAGGAAATTTACATTATCACATAGTAACTGTTTTGGCACACACGAATAATTTTGACTCATGTACAAAGAGTCCACATTCACATATACTCGAAAGCAAGTCGGTTTCTTACATGCCAGATCATCTGAAATAAATACGGAGTTTGGCGATTCTTCGTTCGGTAGCACAATCGCTGCAAGGAAAATATTTCACTCCGTCCACTGCCTGCTGTACTTGCGCCAGATGTTATTATTTCGGTTGCTGGAGCGATTAAGAGTACAGGTTCTTGTTCTCGAACAAAAGAATATTCGGTTCAATCAAAAGGCTGTGAAGAACGCACGTCTTGCCGCAACCCGACGATCTGAAAATCAATCCCCTCATGGTATTAGGCAACATTGTATCATGATGTGCATCGTGTGAAGTTTTGACATCTTCCTCGATGATGAGGACTCGAAGCATATCTTCTTGCTGGATTATCTCCATGATACTGAAACGAAAACATATAAAAGTTGGCTATATGTCAGTTCGCAGTGTAGAAGCATGTAATAATTCGTAAAAGAAAGATCAAATATGGAAGAGGGATCGTCGACACGCTGATCAACAATGCACCTTTTGAGCTGCATATTCCCAGATACAGGTTTTGCGAGCCGGGAACAAAAGCTAAGTAAAAGCCGGCACATACTGGACGAGGTGTGCAAGTGGCATGACATCTCCTATTCCCAACACAAGGATCTACATGCCGGACACCAGGCAGACAAGATACTCGCGCATAGGGCGGATAAAATAAGTCATGCACCAGACACGGGATTCGATGAAAAAATAGTTGTGTGGGGTGTTTCCAATGCGATGAAAGCCAAGGCGAAGATGGGCATGGGGACGAAGAAAGGGATACGAAGATCCAAGATTAGAGGGAAGAACAAGATGGAAGGGTTCCTTCCTACCTTGATAACTGCAATAGGTGCTCTGGGCAGTATCGCCGGGGCCGTAACGAATATTACTAGTGCGGTAAAATGAAACCTTGAATGAATGTAAGAAATTCGAGGAAAACCGTTGCAACAAGCATAAACTAGAAGCTATCGCCACGGGTAAAATTCGGCCAAGGACTTTATATACGACCGCCTTACTGTGGCGGAGGAGGTGCGAGAAAAAGAAAGTGTCGCAGCAGGAAGAGGCACTAATGAATTCTCTACCGAAACGGCTGATCACGAACGTGGAATTTGGAAATGGTTGCATGCAAATTAAGATACTTCATTTACCTTGAATTCTGGAAGCAGCGTAATATACCTAATATTTTANGGAAATGGTTGCATGCAAATTAAGATACTTCATTTACCTTGAATTCTGGAAGCAGCGTAATATACCTAATATTTTATTCCTCAAGTACGAAGATATGAAACAGGGAAGCTCGCCTAGATAAAACTTCTAGTGTTAGTAGTGAGAAGTAACGATTACAGTTTTTAAACTGGTTCGCTGTTCCCCGAGACTTTAACTGACGAAATTTGCAGTAACTTTTATTCTGGAAAATTAAAGTTATAATTATTCAGTAATGCATTCCACCCCTACTACATCGTAATGTCTCACTCAACGTCGTCTTAAAGGTAAATGACACCTCATAACTGCCCCACCCCAGAATCCTNTACTACATCGTAATGTCTCACTCAACGTCGTCTTAAAGGTAAATGACACCTCATAACTGCCCCACCCCAGAATCCTTTCATCTTGGAGGATGTTGCCCCATCCTAAAGTACACCCAAAGTGTTAATTTACCTACACATTAAGAGTAAATTAGGAGCGATTACACAGTTAAATCTGTCAGTTCGCATGCGGCAGAAATCTACAATTTAAGGATTAGTGAAGTCAATTGTGGCCGTTCACATTTAGGTGAAATCATCATGTGTCAAGGAGGCTGAACCCTAGATGGCATGTACCGAGCTCACCAGAGGTTCTTTCTAATGGACATTCAAATGATATTGTCACCTTCGTGAGAGTGGATAAAACTCCTTATCGTGGAGGAGATCTACTAGAATTTTTTTCTTCTAAAGATGGGTCCATAGAGTAAGCAGAGGTACAGCTCCAGTACTATCTTGGCCAGACATGAGGAGNTTTTTTTCTTCTAAAGATGGGTCCATAGAGTAAGCAGAGGTACAGCTCCAGTACTATCTTGGCCAGACATGAGGAGCGAGGATAGTTCTTCGTCTTGATCATGGGCATTTCTGAGAGTACAGGGAGTCAGGGCGATGAGGAAGGGCATTGAAGGCACAGGACAGCATCAGATGAAGCTTCCTTGTCTGGTCAGGTGGTGTATCAGTTGAGTATGCTCTGTACTGATAGATCTTATCTCGCTCCCTTGGCCTCAGGCAGGGAGCATACAGTGAGTTGTTACTCAATGTTATAGTAATAAGAGATCCTTACCCGACTCATTTGTTTGCTGAAGTAAACCGAAGTAGGCTCTACGGTACTGCCGAATTTATAACACAGAGTAAAGGACACATTCTAACTTTACGTTAATGGAATTGTAGATTCCTTGACAGCAATAATTTTTTTAAATAATATTATTGCCTTTTTTCTTTGCAATAATATTGATGCTTCTATTATCCACAGCTCTTTCATAGCACAAATACATTTGGGCGAAGATAACTGTAACTGTGAAGGTTTAACACTACAGCACAACCAGTTTTCTGCGTATATTCATGAAAATACACATGCCACGAATAAACATACGTGAATGGTGATTACACAAATCAGTCTCTGTTGCCGCAATCACAAATAAATATCCAAGNTGCCACGAATAAACATACGTGAATGGTGATTACACAAATCAGTCTCTGTTGCCGCAATCACAAATAAATATCCAAGTAAATGATGAAATTTATACAATATTAAAGAGAAAAACGACATGATTGCTTATTGTATTCTATGCTATGTGAATATACCATTTACTGCGTTGAAATATGTAATCATTTTTTTATGACAAAGTTCTAAGACCGGAGAACCTCGACTTTTGGCAGACTTCGGGTATCTTCGGAAAGGTTTCGTTTTCCCTATTCGAGTTACGAGGACCTGGCCACAGGAACCATGCTAGTTACATCCTTCGATAACATTTGCCTGACACTTTAATCGTGTGTTTCGTGTAGAGAAGTTATCGTTNAACCATGCTAGTTACATCCTTCGATAACATTTGCCTGACACTTTAATCGTGTGTTTCGTGTAGAGAAGTTATCGTTCATTTTCTCGATACTATCGAAGACGTCTCTTTGTTTTCTGTACTTAAGNGTGTGTTTCGTGTAGAGAAGTTATCGTTCATTTTCTCGATACTATCGAAGACGTCTCTTTGTTTTCTGTACTTAAGGCTTTCCAAGAGTCAATTTTCTTTCCCCTAGGTTTTGAGGATATTTTACGGTTTCACAGTACGATATCGTCAAACTTTATTAAAATACCAAATAATTTTAAAAATGTCACTTATAATGCGTTTGGTAAAAATATGAGAATTTGAACTTAAAATCTTAATTCGTACAAATTTGTTATTTTAACCAAATTTTGTTTTCATCTGAAGTGTTTATTTAAGTCACAGGAGTCGCATGTTGCGATTTCTTTGAGNAATTTTGTTTTCATCTGAAGTGTTTATTTAAGTCACAGGAGTCGCATGTTGCGATTTCTTTGAGTGGAGTGGAGATATTTGCGTGGCTATTAACAGCGAGGTCTTGAGAGCTGATGAGGGTGAAGTGAGGTGAGTATGGAGCAGCGCCGGAATGCAAGGGCGGCGGAAACGGGAGATTCCCGAATAAACCCGCTGACCAGTAGCCTCGCCCAGCACGATTCCCACATGCGAAAATTGACGAATGTCTTCACCGGGAATTAATCCCTGGTTGCGTAGGTGTGAGGCGAGTAGTTTAACCACTACTAAACCGCCGCCTCGGCAATATCTTTGAAATAGGACACTTAGTTTACATGCGGTAAGGGTTTAACTTCTGGCTATCCTGACTTTAAATTTTATCTCAGAAGTAAAAAATGGAAATACGGCCGAACAACATAGCAAATAAAAAATAATGTATTTAATGTCATAATATGAACAGACATCTTCAGCTGTATCCTAACGAATTAAACTTATTTAACTTTGAGATTTTTACATAAAAATACAAATTTAAAATTCCTATAGTGAATTTTAGACTGATATTTTCAACCGCAACGAAAAATAATGTATAATGCTAAAAATGTAGGAGATAATTCTTGACACCTGAAACTCCTTAAGTTAACTATTTAATACACCATAAATTGTTGACTGTTTCAGGACCAGGAGGGAGCGATACGCAAGACGGCCGCTTTCCTGGAGAAGGCGGTATCGGAGGAGGACGTGAAGGTGCTGATCGAGCATCTGAGCTTCGACAATATGAAGAAGAACCCGGCGGTGAACCTGGAGGCAATCATCGCGATGGTGAACGGGCCCGAGTTCCTGAGCAATACGGACCAACGCTTCATCCGCAAGGGCCAGGTGGGGGACTGGAAGAACCACATGAGCGATGCGCTGGTCGCCAGGTTCGACTCATGGACGGAGGAGCATCTTCGGGACACCGGCCTCAGCTTCGACTGAGGAGGCCACCCAACATCTCTCACTCTGCGAGGATGCTGCGCCACGGGACCTGGGGGTGGATATTCTACTGCCTCGACACACAGCTACACCCAGCACGCACACCTCCCTCGGTCTTGAGTGCTCACCCAGCTAGGCTGGCTATCTTCAGTTACCTAGGAATGAGCCAAAGCCAAGCACACTAATATAATATCATCTCGGTCAACATCTCTGCTGTGAGTGCCATATAAAATTTAATTCAAATTAACGTTTTCATAAAATTCAAATCGAAACTGATAGCAATGGTAATAAAAAAAATACTACAAATTTATGGAACTAAATTTTTGTAAGAATGTACTCGAGACCCTGCTAGTTTCAAACCACATAGAATACATGTGCCACCCACTACCCTGTCATTTTACTATTTGTTCTCTGGCCATTTTCTGCACTTTTACAGTACAAAACATTACACAGAAAATTTCCACTTGTGCATGCACTGAAGTACTAAAAGTTATACGATACATGCCTGCTACCATGTAGGACACACTCTGGCGAAGTGCAACTTCTCGAAGTGACTTTGACTCGAGCAGTGAAAAGATCACTCGAGAGATGTTCACCAATATAATTTCAACAGCTTGACACAGCTCTCTGATAATAAAACGTGAAAAATCTTTTGTACGAAATGACCTTTCCAGGACGTCTCAAAAGTGCCTTATTGAGTTGATGTAGGGCAAATATTTTGGTCATACCATTGGTCAAAAATCTCCAGAATGCTCTTTGAACCAGTTCTGAACAACATGGGCTCGGATATTGTATGCATTATTCTTCTGGGGTAGACCTTCTTTCTGATGAAAGCTCATCATGGAATCCGCACAATGCTGCAGATGGTCACCAAGCAGGGTAGCATAGAGGTCGACAGCCAAAAACTTGTTCTGGTGTACCAGCAGACCGAATCAATACCTTGTGAACACAACCCAGACCAGTAAGAACAATCGCCAACTCCAACCTGCATGGTGCCTATTTTTGACAGATGTACTTATGTTCTATTGGAGCCTGCGTCATTCACAAACGATGTCATAAGATCTACACGTGACTCATAGGACGATACCATCTGCTGCCAGCGCTCTAAGAGTCCAATTAACGACGTCTCAATGCCAGGAAAGGCACCGGGGCCTGGTGTCGTTCTATAAACAGTCTTTCGCTCCCATATCCCATGGACAATGTTGCCATATGCAGCTGGTCACTATCATTAAGCAGAGCTGTTGGCCATTATGCAGTTCAGTAAGGGTCATTACGCCTTCTATTAAGTATTCCCTATACAAGAGTGATACAGTATATATAGGTATGCTGAATGTCACTCAACTACGGTGTTCAAACTCACGAGCTGTCAGATCTCAACTGCTACAGATCTCTGCAATTCCAAGTCCTCACAGAACGGTGGCGCCACTTACAACTACCCTTTTACAAAGCTATCCTCTGACTTTCGGCATTCCAGTCATGTACATGTACCATTCTATATTAACACAGTACTTCGGAAATAGTTTGTGACAAATAACTTCTATGTAGCATGNTACATGTACCATTCTATATTAACACAGTACTTCGGAAATAGTTTGTGACAAATAACTTCTATGTAGCATGCGATTGGACTCTAGCAGATGACAGTACCTGCACAAATTGTTTTCGGAGTAGTTTCCAGGATGCCATCTAAGCAAAANACTGGCTTACGGAATCACATCTAATGTAGCCTGTTGGGTCAAATGACCCACCCACTTTCAGAAATTGTGTAAGTTATACTACAGCAAAACTAAATGCGCCACTATATATGCATGTGCAGCCTTGATTTCCTACATGTTTAATAAAAATTTGAAGCCAAAAATCAACAATTTCTCGAAATTCAAAAAGTTTTAGTTTCTTTTCGTCCTTATGACAAAACTGTCTGCTACGTAATATCCGTCAGCCATTTGTGCATTCCATTGGAAGAAATGTTTGAAATAGTTTGATACTAGATGTAAATATAACATAAGTAATGGAACTTTCAGAGCTGACTATAGTGTACTTATTTGTTGAATTAAAATGTGGAATAGCGTATATTATTGAATGGTAATTACAAGAAAGCAGTAAACAGAAAAGCGAGTAGTATTTTCATAACTAACTATGCCATACTAAAGGTAACTGACTAGGCAGAGTGAGTATAAAATCTATATCGATCCTTGTCTTTGGACAGTTCTGCTTAAGTATTATTTCCTATTAGTTAACAATTTATTCATATAGAATTTATGAATTTGAGGTACTGAATAACTAATTAAAATTATAAAGTTTTTTTACAACATACCAATTTAAATTTCTTAAATGACCCGTTAAAAAATATACTTACAGGATTTTTTTTCATCGTTAATTGAAGCATTATTTTATTACATTTTGGTATTCTGTTATGTTATTTTAATATTTTACTATTGTAAAAGCCATACATTCATGTAATGTAATGTTGCAATAAAGAATTTTTTAAAAGTACAGGAGAAAATATTAATCACTCTGCTGCTTCAAGATTCCTTTAAATAAAATAAATGTGTCAAACACGTATTTTTCTATTTCAATGTTAATGTCGAACCTGTATATTTGAATTAAAGTTTTTCGACTAATTATTACAGTATATGTTATGTTGACAATATTCCGTATGTATGTAAAACACCTTATTTAATAATTCAAATCGTAAAGCCATTTTACGAACAGAAATTTTGTGTTTGTTTGAAAAGGAGTTAATTACGTTTCACAACAGGCATTATTTTTTATTATACCATACATGAAGTGAAAGAAGAGGTTTTGAATTCGTGTAAACATATGTAAGAACTGAAAATAACTCTATTTTATTTGTTAATAAGTTGTAGATAAATCAGTTTCTGTTAGCGAGTATAATCTGGTTTCCTCATTAACATTTAGGCTAGAGTTAGAATGGACTAACTATTATACTCACTCGAGTTAGTTAAAAGTCCTTATTTTTATTTTTGATTCCAGTGTACCGTCTACTCACTATAAGTTTGAGAAAATAAATACTTTTACTGGTTTAAGTAGTNCAGTGTACCGTCTACTCACTATAAGTTTGAGAAAATAAATACTTTTACTGGTTTAAGTAGTAAAGATTAAAAATACGCTAGAAATTAGTTTGTGATATTCATTTCTTCAGTGTGGTCAAATTATGTACTGACACTACGGAGGAAACGTCTCATTATTAAAAATTATTCGTTCTTAATACTGCATGAAATTTAATGTAAAAAAATCATTAAAAAAATTTCTTCTCGACAGGTAAATTTACTGTCTTTTGCTGGAAATTCTGACATTGCCACAGAGACATGAAGTATATCACTTAAACATATATTTTTATTGTTGAAAAAGTGTTTTGTCATATTTTTAACACTACTAAGAAAAAAATTCAAGAGGAATAAGTTATCAAAAATACCAAGGCTCAAAATTCCTCATCTCGAAGTATCACTTGAGTCAGACTTAGGAAACACTCATTTGAAGCTGCTACTAAGCATTTTTAAAGGAATATTATTAATACTGAGCTAGATACAGAATAGTTGCTTTTGTGACGTCATGACATTTTAATTGTTCAATACTGCATGTAAATTTCACCTCGAAAAAAAAAACATCTTTACTAAATACGCAAGTTTACACAGACTGAGAAAAACTTACAAAATATTTCATTAGCACATGTGAAAATAAAATTTTTGTTAAATGACGCAGTTTAATATAAACCTGTTGCGTATCCAATTCGTTGTATTCAACACTGCGCAAAGGTAAACTCCAAGCACACACACGATATTTTACAGGAGTGGAAGTAACAGTTTTGTGAAATAGTTAGCGTCTTCCACAGTTTGACTGTAGTTTTTGTACTTTTTTGTAGAGGAATTTCCTAAGGTTGTGATGTGGCGAGATTGCACGAGAAATATTTGGTATCGATGTTGCTCCTAATGCTACATATGGCATGATCGTATAATACAGAAGGTTGTTCACGGTAAACTGAGCACTTTTGAAAGTTGCAAGTAGATATTTCGCCTTTTCCTTTAGGAGCGATATTTGCCATTCTGATGTAGATGTAAAAAAAGGTAAACAATTTTTTTTTTGTTGTACAGTGCATGGAAAGTGTACATACCTTCTCACTGCTTTTGTCGCCTTTAGCTTCAGTGTGGAAAAATACTCATCATAACTAGAGAAAACAAATGGCAGCATCCGAATAACTTTAAAAAAAACTCGGCATTCTTTTTTGAGTCTAAAACTAACGCGTAATGCATTGTTGATTAAGTATTAGAGCACATTTAATACTTAAGAAAGGTTCGGCTTGTTTTAAGCATAAAACATTGGCCAACAATATTTCATTGTAAGTGGTTATGTATATATTTTAATAAGTTAAAAATATTAACGTTTTTATACAATACTGTTTTGATTAAATTAATTATTTTATTAAAATTTTCAGTACTTATATGGAGAGCAATAGGAAGAATGTTTGGTGATCGTGAAATGGTGAAAATGATAACAACTTTCCTGGTTAAGGCACCGGCAGGGCCCAGTTGGCTGATATGTGATACAATGAAACCAGCTGCATCTATACTACAAATATGAAGTCTCAGTAATTTATACAGAGGAATACAGTCACTTGCGACTAGTCAGAACCTCTTAATATCTCCTCAAAATGTATTAGAAACACCGTATTCTAAATAATGACGGACGACGACGCTGGTCGGTGGGTTTTCTCGGGGATCTCCTATTTCCTCCCTCCGTGCATTCTGGGCCTGTTACATATTCCCCCTCATGTCACTGTCATTGACTCTCAAGACCTTTATGTTAATATCCGTCCTATTATCTACATTTTTCATCACATGGTAATAAAAGTTTTGTAAAAACTTTTTAATAAAAACATTTAATTGTTTGTAGATGTTTTTAAAGGTTTTCACATCATGAGAGATGAACTACGGAAAAATCCCTTAACTTAGAAAACTCTAGAATAACGGCATAAAGTAAAATAATTAAATATAGGTTTACAATTTACATTTGCACTTAATTACACTGCAACAATTTTTTCTTTACACTACATCACATATTACTCTCTCAACCCAAAACCCCTATATTATGAAAAAACTATATACACTAAGCTGTTAACAAATATTTTCAATGGTACGCAAATATTATAAGTTACGGGGAAAAAAGTTTCATCATATATTAAGAAAATTCACAAACAAGTTCTCTGGCATAATATCACCTCTTTTATGAATTTTATTTTTGCAAACAGTACCACAACCATTCCACTCATATGGCTTGAGCAGGATACTATAAAATACCAGTACTTTATAATAAAACCCATAAATTTCTTTTCACAAATTCTTTATCAGTCCAAATGAGAAAAGCATACCTACATTAGCAAGTGTTTGTTCATAACACTGGCCAACAAAACGAAAAATATTTTTTGGTGCTGGAAAACGAAGGACTGATTTGGGATATTGTTAATGTGGTGATTCAGAAAATGGCATTGTATTTTGTCTATTGGCTCTAGTTTTTGAGATACGGGCTAATATATTTTAGTTCTGATAGAAGTCATAAGTAAAGAAATAAAAATATATTTTGAGGTCAAAATATAAATGTCATACCTCAAATTAAAATCAAATTAGCCAGATATACCTGGAATTGCCCATGATTCGACCGACCTGCTTATACCTGATTCATCCCCACTCGTTAACCCTTGGCCCATGTTACCTTCTGTCTACCTCTGCCTTACCCGGCTCAGTATGTTATTGAGCTTTCGTGAGTAAAGTTGTGCTATTATTTCGTGTTGATTTGTGCCGTTCTTTAGTATTAAAACACTGAACTAAAACCATGGCATCCACAAGCAGACGTAGCAGTGTAAATCATCCAAACGTGTTTTGTTATGTATGTGGCGAAAAAATTTTGAAAGAAAATAGAAAACGCAATTACTCACCTTGTGGAAAAGGCTTATCTGGCATACTTTGGCGTTCATTTGGGAGGCCAGGATAAAACTTGGGCTCCACATTTTGTATGCAAAACATGTGTTGAACATTTGCATCAGTGGACCATGGGAAATAGACAGTGCCTAAAGTTTGGAGTGCCAATGATTTGGAGGGAACACGAAACCATAACAATGACTGCTACTTTTGTCTAGTAAATATAAAAGGTATTAATCGGAACAATAGACACAAATGGACATATCCTAACCTACGTGATTGTAGTGTAGAACAGGGAGAATGATTCCATCAGGACATAAAAACTATGGAAGATCGATATCAAGGGCGATGGAATAGCCACATGATGGCCGACTACTGTTGGAGTCTTCAGCGAGACTGTCCAAGTAAACTCCATCCTAGAAAGTAGTATAAAAGAAAAATTTTAAGTGATAAGTAATGAACGTGTGTATAGCTACTTCAAAAATAGAAAACATAGCCTATCTCCAAAACTAGATCTGATAGACGAAATCTAATTGCTATTTTGGATTCTGCACCCAAAACTTACCCAGGAACAGTTGAAAAATAGTTATCATCAAAATGACTGTGTGCCAGTGCAATCACTATTTTCTGCGTCGCATTTGTTAATCTTTTAGGTCATTTGTACAAAAAATATATACATTTTTGTTTCCTCTCGACACCCTGATTTCACCATTAAACACATGAAAAAATATTTCATAGAAGACGCGATAAAGTGTTAACTAATATGAATCAACACTAATTTAATCGCCATATGCACACCCTTTTTGGAAATTAAATTAACATATTAGAGACTTTTACATCTATAAGAAAAGTTCACATAGTCAAATGTACATAATTACACAAAAAATGTGCCAATTTTAAGTAATATATGCAGAAGAGTGCTTGGAATTATAACTTTACTGCTTAATAAGCCATGCCCCCAGTACAATGTTTGGTTCAACGCACTTAATGCCCAAAGAGTATTCTGGGTGAACACAAGGACAACATTTTTTGCACCATTCTTCTTTCCTGTTTAGGACCAAATAAAACTGAATAAATGTGTTTCATTAACTTTAAATGAACGCTGGCGATTATTTTCGTGGGGGTAGAAAATGCCCCTTTTACTATACCATGTACAGAGAATACAAATAACATTGGAATAGTAAATACCAATTCATGCTTATTTTTAAATCTATAGAGATTTCGTACATAAAACTAGAATAACTTTTCTAGGTGTTTAGTAGTAAAGACTATTACGATAAATACAGCCATAACATGTTAATATAGTAAACTACGCCTATTAGGTAAAAAATATTAAAAGTTTACACATTTTTCACGTCAAAAAACATCAGGACTGTGATTTTATGTATATATATATATATATATCTTCCATACGAATTGGAACGGCGAACCATAGGGCACTGCAGGCTGTAATCCAGCAATGTTGCCTTCATCGTAAACAGGAGCAGCTCGCTAGTCAAACTGGGCGACGAAGTAAGAGCACTTCGTTGAAGAAAACGCAACCTCTCGAAGGCATTCTAAACCAGTTAGCTTATTCTTCAGTCGTTGGAAAACATTTATACCTATGTATCGATTGGGACTAATCGTATCTTCCAGCAGTGCAATGGGACGTGTCATATGACCAAAATATCACGGGAGTGGTTGGAAAGTACATACTTCTCTAGCCAAATAGTTCCCTAATCATGAAAACAATCGAGATGCTTTGGGACCACTTCGATTGTGATGCTCGCTGTATCGATCTTCTACCACAATGCTTCTTTCACCGGCAGTGGGATGCATCCTGCAGGCTCCCGATACTCTTGGTAACCTTCCAGCATCTTGGTGAATCACTGTCTATTATTCACAAGGCGGTTAGGATGCTACCAGATATAATAATTTTACCCGACTGTGTAATATGGTTTAAGCGAATACTTCAGCATATTAATTCGAACATAGCGACTATAGTAAAGATTTCTCACAGTTCCATTTTCAACTACTACGTTAACATTTTCAGTTTCACGATATTACAGGAACTTATTTAAATCAGTAAAAACGAAACGAAAATTAAAACTCTTTATACCAAACGTTATTTTGTCAGCTTGAGATTCTTGAAGTCATCCGTCGGGTGACCAGAAAAAGCCAGTTGTCAACGAAAGAAATAGGAGGAAGAGAATTAAGTTCGCAAAAGAATTTATTTTTAAATATGAAGGGTGGTGGCAGAACATAATATTTCCTGACGAGAGCAAATTTAACATCTTTAGTTCAGATGAGAGTACAATAGTTTGGCGCAAAATAAATACAGTAATTGAAGCAAACAATTTCCTACATACAGACACACACGGTGGCGGATGTAAAATGGTATGGGGGGTATGGTGGCTACTGGGGTTGGAGATTACGTCTAAAGAAACATCTCCATAAAAGTGCCGAGAAATGAGGACTTAGGGACAAATGCATGTTCTATGAAGACAACGATCCCAAACAGAATGCAGACGTCGTGCAGTAGTGGTTGCTGTACAATTGTCCTCAAGTGCTCCATCCACCTCTACAGTCACCGGACTTGAATCCAATAGAGAATTTAGGGCTTGAGCTCAATAGCAGATTCCGGTCTGCACCAGTAACATCAAAAGAACACCCTAAAAGGCGACGTACAGAATAATGAGCTAACATCTCAGTGGAATATGCGAGAAAATAGGTCCACAGTATGCCTAAGCCTACTCGCCTTCGTGAGGTCATATCGCGTAAATTACACCCTAATAAATATTAAAAGTAGTTTCATGACAAGAAATAAGAGATTTTCATTATTCGCTGTTATCATACCCAATACTTTTTTTCACACACAATTGTATATTTTATTTTGTTGATTATGTTGATTTTTTGTAAGTTTATTTTAAAAATTAGGTTTGATTATGAGATATTATTGTTCAGCACTTTTGACTGTACAGTATTATTCAAATATAATAATTTCTGTTCAGTCGATTTAAACCAAACAATGTAAATAATACCGACTGTCCCAATAAATATTTTTATTCCTGTATATAATGACTGTCTCAATAATTTTTTTGACGAGAAAAATGTGTATTTCTACATTAAATTTCTACATTAAGAGGTTATTGCTGTTTTTGTGGTAAGTTTCTTTACTAATACACACCTGGAACTATTTATTCTACTTCTATTTACGAAATAGTTACCGATTAAATTAGAAACATGAACTAGTTTTTCACTGTCCCAATATTAATTTGATTCACCATACCTCCTTCCTGTATTATACAGTCTTTCAACAAACGTCTTTAAGATATAAAATACTCAGATGTTTATTTTAATGCATTCAAGTTCGAGTCACATTATTAAGGCCACTTGTTACATTTGACTTGAGCAGCACGTAGCCANAGCACATAGCGAGTGAAAAATTAAGATACCGTACGTTACCCAATTAGACGTAATGGGTTTATTATGCGAGATGTAGGTACTGTTCGAGTGCTGCTGTGTTTGAAGTTCAAAACGATTGGACGAATGATATCGCTGCGAATAAACAGCGTAGAATCTGCCGAGTATCGATTGCCACTGACGCGAGAGTTGCACTTTGGTTAGAAATCACCGTCCAAACGAATCCGGGGCATCCCAGATGTGTATCTAAAACATTACAACGAATGCTGTTGTCTATGGGACTCCAAAGCAGCTATCCAGACGACAATTCATAGGCGGGAAACGCTTAAATTCTCACGACTGTTCCAAAATTGGACTCCTCGTGATTTGTAATAATTTGCCTTCTCCGTCAAAGTTAAGTTTTCCGCCCCATCTAACGGACAGACTTTGGCGTTTCAGACGAAGAACAGTCGAGGAATATCATCCTTTAAGCGTTACTGGAAAGCATTTTTATAGCCTGAAAAATGTTTCTTGGCATGGTTTTGCCCACTGATACCTCTCTAAGGCATTCTAAACCAGTTAGCTTATTCATCAGTCGTTGGAAAACATTTATACCTAAGTATCGATTGGGACTAATCGTATCTTCCAGCAGTGCAATGGGACGTGTCATATGACCAAAATATCACGGGAGTGGTTGGAAAGTACATACTTCTCTAGCCAAATAGTTCCCTAATCATGAAAACAATCGAGATGCTTTGGGACCACTTCGATTGTGATGCTCGCTCTATCGATCTTCTACCACAATGCTTCTTTCACCGGCTGTGGGATGCATACTGCAGGCTCCCGATACTCTTGGTAACCTTCCAGCATCTTGGTGAATCACTGTCTATTATTCACAAGGCGGTTAGGNCTGCAGGCTCCCGATACTCTTGGTAACCTTCCAGCATCTTGGTGAATCACTGTCTATTATTCACAAGGCGGTTAGGATGCTACCAGATATAATAATTTTACCCGACTGTGTAATATGGTTTAAGCGAATACTTCAGCATATTAATTCGAACATAGCGACTATAGTAAAGATTTCTCACAGTTCCATTTTCAACTACTACGTTAACATTTTCAGTTTCACGATATTACAGGAACTGATTTAAATCAGTAAAAACGAAACGAAAATTAAAACTCTTTATACCATACATTATTTTGTCGGCTTGAGATCCTTGAAGTCATCCGTGTGTTATCGTAATTCTCATCTTGGTGCATTTGCAGTAGTACAGCGGAGAGAGGGCATTCCCACCTGTAGATTGGTTGCGGCAACAGGAATTCCAACCAAGGCTAACGCGATAGCAACCACACATGCAGGGCGCCCTAGTCACGTTACTCATCACGCGACACAGTTTCGTAACATCTTTCACACGCAGAGGAAAATATTTCTTTTTAATCAGTTTGAACAATCGAAACATTTGTTTCAACATTTGTAAAATTTGTACGTAGTATCTGTTACCTAACATTTCTATAACTTAACAAAATGTGATCAATAAGAAATATCTAATCATACATTTAATGTTAATTTTGTTTAACTAATAACACCCTTCAGTAAAGAAAATAAAACCGATATCAATAAAATTGATATGTTTAATGAAGTATTTTGGTATGGATGTGACATTTAAAGAAATGTTTGAATATCGTCGAAACAAATATTTTCCATCAGTACATTCTCTGCCAGATAGACGTCAACTATACGGGTTATATCATCCCGTCTCGCGTATCCGAGAATAAAGTAATACAATTAAAAAAAAAGGGTACGAGTTACATTATGATGAAAGTAATCACTTTAGAGAGAAAATCCTGTAATTCCATTAGACACAGGCCAAGTAAATAANGAGTTACATTATGATGAAAGTAATCACTTTAGAGAGAAAATCCTGTAATTCCATTAGACACAGGCCAAGTAAATAAGTCACAAATTTTATAATCAATTCCCGGTTACTTCACACTTTACTGAATACCGGCTAAAGTTCTACTTGTAGAATATTACTCCGCCTAATGCAAACTAAGTTTTACTAAACCTTGAAAATTACTCNACCGGCTAAAGTTCTACTTGTAGAATATTACTCCGCCTAATGCAAACTAAGTTTTACTAAACCTTGAAAATTACTCCAAAGTACAACGCACCGAATTCGTGCACACTCAGATGTAATAATATTTTGCATTACAACTATTTCTTACTAAGCGGTACCAACAAACTTGTTTTCTCTCAGTTTTTATTGATATTTATTATAAATGAAGTATTATTATTTATAAATAAAGTATTCATAAAATTTTAATTTATCGAAAACTTATACACTTTTATGTTAACAGAGATATAAAAGGCTTTTGATACATGGCATATTTAGAAAATTACTAAACACGTAATACATGGGGTGATTTTTCAAAGGCTTGATTAAAACAGTGTGAAGAACCCGCGAATAGACTATAGATATTTATTTAACGAAATGGATATCTGTCATTGTTATGAATTTTGGGCTTTCCTTGTTCTACATGCTATCCAGAACTTTTACTGATGATCTTTTAGGCCGTACTGTTAAAAACGAGTGAAAATGCCAGCAAGATACAAGGCCGTTTTTAATATTAAAAATTGAGAAATTCGATATATTTGAAGGAAATCCGGAGTAATAGGTTAACATTTTACAACTGGATAACATTTTCACGAGCTATAAACAGTACGCCGAAGAGAATAATTCTTTGTATCAACGAAAATTTATATACTCCTAACAGAACGTTTACGGTTGATTCAGTCAAGAAATCGTTGGGTTGCTATACCTTTTACTTATATAAATGATAAAGCGATATCTAATATGGAGTTGCTTGTTCAATATCAGTTAGTTCAGCGCAATAAAAACTATATATTTACCTGTCCGTGCTAAGCCGATTTTTGCGGTTTATTGGCCATTTACGACAGCTCTGCTTGGTTTCTCCCGTTTGTCTTGTGTATCTTACTACCAGGAGTCAAAATTAATATTTAAAATAAACACCGTGACGGACCTAATTATTGGTTTACACGCGTCGCTCGAGTCATGTTGCTGCGATTAACAGCTGAGATCTTGAACACCGACGGGAGTGAAGGGAGGTGTAGCTAAAGCGGCGACTGAATGCAACGTCAGGGTAAACTGAAGAACATCGAGAAAACCTGTTGGTAAACAGCAACGTCCGCGACGTTTTTTACATGCAAATACCGGANGGTAAACTGAAGAACATCGAGAAAACCTGTTGGTAAACAGCAACGTCCGCGACGTTTTTTACATGCAAATACCGGATGCTGACCCCTGCCATTAACAGAACCCAGTTTGCCGTGGTGTGAGGTAAGTGTCCTGACCTCCACAAAACTTAAACATTTATAAAATGAAAACAAATCTATTTCAGCTGCAACTAATTAACACATTTTACTTAGACTTGGCACAGGTTTTCGTCAGTGTTACTGTTCACGTACTTGCTGTTAAACAGAAAGTTTGGGACACTAATATATATGACATGAAAATAAACTGATTTCAGCTGCAACTTATAACACATTTTACTTAGACTTGTCACAGGTTTTCGTCAGTGTTACTGTTCACGTACTTGCTGTTAAACAGAAAGTTTGGGACACTAATATATATGACATGAAAATAAACTGATTTCAGCTGCAACTTAATTGTGTAAAATGAAAGACTTGTCACAGGTTTTCGTCAATGTTACTGTTCACGTACTTGCTGTTAATCAGAAAGTTTGGGACATACATATATATATATATGACATGAAAATAAACTGATTTCAGCTGCAACTTATAACACATTTTACTTTCAATAAAACTTGAAGACTTGTCGCATTTTTTCGTCAGTGTTTCTGTTTGCGTTCTTGCAGTTAAAAAAATATGGTTGATACAGAAATAGTTCAATCAACCATGAACGAGGCCACTTAGTATTGTATGTCCCCAGGAGGTCATAAGAGAATACTCATCGATGATGGTAGTAGACGATGTGAGGTCATCAGAAGGAGAGAAGCCAGTGCCAGCGAGGTTTTCCCGCGTCCACACGTCGAAGCGCTCCACGAGGTCGGGTGCCATNTATATGACATGAAAATAAACTGATTTCAGCTGCAACTTATAACACATTTTACTTTCAATAAAACTTGAAGACTTGTCGCATTTTTTCGTCAGTGTTTCTGTTTGCGTTCTTGCAGTTAAAAAAATATGGTTGATACAGAAATAGTTCAATCAACCATGAACGAGGCCACTTAGTATTGTATGTCCCCAGGAGGTCATAAGAGAATACTCATCGATGATGGTAGTAGACGATGTGAGGTCATCAGAAGGAGAGAAGCCAGTGCCAGCGAGGTTTTCCCGCGTCCACACGTCGAAGCGCTCCACGAGGTCGGGTGCCATCTTGCCGCGCCACTGTCCCACCTGGCCAGAGCGCATGAACTGGCCCTTGGCGGGGATCAACTCAAAGCGCCTATTTATCTCCACCACCTCCTCGTAGTTCACCGCGCGGTTATTCCACATGCTGTCGAAGCTCAGGTGCTCTTCCAGCAGACCCACGTCCTCGTCGCTCAGCTTATGGTCCAGGAAGATCGCTGTGCGCCGGATTACCGCCGGAAGGTCCTGCAACACGTCACAGAAGAAAAAGTTGAAATTGGCTTTTATACTGGTTACTCACAGAAGTGNACCGCCGGAAGGTCCTGCAACACGTCACAGAAGAAAAAGTTGAAATTGGCTTTTATACTGGTTACTCACAGAAGTGACGATACTGTGGCCGAAGGTAGATAGGCCAGACTCAGAGTTAATATCGGAGTGAATATCGCAAGGGGGGCNGAAGTGACGATACTGTGGCCGAAGGTAGATAGGCCAGACTCAGAGTTAATATCGGAGTGAATATCGCAAGGGGGGCAGAGACTCGCGCTCAGCTCTGGTCATTCTATTAGCTGTCACACGAATATCGGGTGGTGCGTCCTTACTGCTGTTACCGAATACTGAAGGAGAAGTGGCAATAACGTAACCAATAAAGTTTATCTGAGGCGCGATTATTGCTACTTGAAATCCTAAACCTTAGGTATGTCAGGTGGAGCACATGCTGCTGGGTTTATCTGTTGTTGCTCAGTTGCAGGGAAGTCAGTGACGGGCTGCAGACTAGCGAGCATGAGGGAAATCATGTGCCCAAACTGTACCTTCATCACGGCCGCGTACATGCAGGGACAAACATAAGTTGAGTGGATGGCCGGGGAGCCAAGGAGGCACTGCTTGATCTCGATTTAGGAAGAGGAGGGCATACATATTTTAAAAGTCTTTTTTGCACATGGAATACTAATTTTGTTAATATTATATTATTACACTCTAATACCATTAATGTTTTCTGCAAGTTTTATGAAGAAAACGATTACTGAAGGGTTATTTCTTTCTTTGTGGTGAAATTATTCTCTACATCATGTCGAAGGATATTTAGACTGTTTATTAAATATTCTTATTAAATAACGCTTTTTTTATTTGTTTTTCCAAAAAATGATATTTTCTGTTACAAACAAAGCTGCAAGACCCTGTAATAAAACTTCNGCTTTTTTTATTTGTTTTTCCAAAAAATGATATTTTCTGTTACAAACAAAGCTGCAAGACCCTGTAATAAAACTTCCTTACCTGTGGTACAGTGTTTAAACTACATGACTTAAACATTAATTTTAATATAGGCCGTTTAGGAGGCATGAGCGCATATATACTTTCGATTTGTTTTGTTGAGGGATGTGGGGGGGATGACGTCAGTTGCATTTTGTGCATGTGTAGANCGCATATATACTTTCGATTTGTTTTGTTGAGGGATGTGGGGGGGATGACGTCAGTTGCATTTTGTGCATGTGTAGTTCTAGTCTTTCAGCCGTGGTGTGATCATGATTTTAGGAAACAATATCATTAAAATTAAATAAAGAGAGCACTTTAAACAATTATGACATTTCCATTTCAGTTTTAACACATTCCTTGAAGAGTTTCATGGCAATGCTCGGGTTTGGGAGGTTATGTCCGCTGTGACCTCCCTGTGGATCTGCCCCTAACGGGAGGTTAACAAATATTTGAGGAGGGGAGTAGATATGAAAAGTTCCCTTTGTGACAGGGTTCAGGGATAGGATCCGGAATCCGTCCGCCATCTTGATAGGTGAGATCAGCAACCATGTTGGTTGGTGCCGTCAACCATATTGGTAGACGTTACAGCCAGAGATCGATGCCATGTGTGATTGTCTTCCCCGCAACATCCCAAGAAATTAGTTTATTAAAAAGTCATATTAATAAAATAAATTTCAATATAAAATTAAAAAGTATCGGCCTGCCAACTTGCATTTTCAATAAGTAAATCGGTTTGGAGTGTCGCTGTAGATCATAATTCTATTTTTAAAATATTTTGTATATAAAAACTTCGTTTTATAAAAATGTGTTTAATAATTTGGCCTACCACTCTGGTACCCAAATCATCGGGGGATATATTGCTAACCCTCCTCCCTCACAAAAACCTGTAAACAAAATAAATTATTTTTTAATTTTTATTAATGAGTAAAAATTAAATAATGTCTGCCCGCTACCTCGAATTTTTATTGATTCTATAAAAAAAAAATTAAGATTGTGCCGTTGCTGTAATTGTAGAAAAGTGAGCATTTTAGCAGACTAGAAATTGCGGGCTCGAACACTCACAGTATACACATTCGCGTGTGCGCTGACGAGAGCAGCTGCCACGATGCAGCAAGGCCGGGTGTCCGGCGTGAGTTATCTGTTACGAGCGAGCACTGAAGTTCGCCGTCAGTCACGAACAGTCTCTAAAATTTCTTTAACGAGGCATTGCTTCTGCAGAGCCCGGTCAGGTGGTTATATCTTCGGATATGCTGCCATAGCAACACCGCGCGTGCTTTTCAGCGATACAGTCTCTTATGTTACGCTAATGTAGCAATGTGCAGTGGGTCCGTGTGTTACCGGAGTCGCATGCTGGTGCCTGGGAATTGCCTGTGTCGAGAAGGAGGAGGGAAGGTTGCCACTGGTGCTTCTCCCGATCAGGGCTAATGGAGGACTGCAACCACACGTTTATAACCCGATCGGGTGGTTGGGGAGTCACCCTAACCATCCTCACTAACCCACCCTCTCACCAACCACTTACTCCCCTCATGTTTGCCCCCTCTTCTAAATAACTGCCACACTTCTCCGCCCTCATCGCCCCAAACACCTTCAAAGTGAAAAAAAAGACGCTATTCTTGTGCAGAAATATGTTAATAAAATATAAACTGCATTTTGCCCTTCTCCAAACTCGTCATTAATCTCCCTTCCTTTCCCACCTCCGCTCTGATCAATCGACCATTAAAATAACAGCATCTTTGCGTCGAACTATTTTCATAGGTATCTCTACACTACCAGTTTGTACTATTCATGTATGTATCTTTTCGCTGCCAGATAGTATAATGCAATTGATTAGCTCTCACCCTCCCTCCTAGATCTCAATATTCAATAAAATCGCCTCATGCTTGAGACGAAATATTTCGGAGTGGGGAGGAGGATGTGGGAGGGAAATGGTTCAGTGCGAAATATGATGTGAACCCATGAAAGCTCTGCTGAAGACTGATGTCGACCGAGCCAAATCATTGTCGCGCGGAGGGGGGAAGGGAGGCCCAAATAGAATATAAGCACGGAGAGTAAGTACTCTCTTTTCTGTAATTATAGTAAAATAACGCAAGCAGTTGCTGCTGTCCTTGCCGCATAAGGCCTCCACGGGGCTGCAGGTGGTTTTATCATGAAGGCAGGTGGGGGCATACGAGTGTAGTACAGTGGCTACGTCTAGGCGAAGGGTGGGTTTTGTCAGGGGTGGGGGGCACAGTTCTGAGTGCATATAACTATAACAGCTGCTGTGTTGCTTTGGTAGGCATGCATCACTTGCATATTAAATCACCGCATGTTTATTCATATGCATGTGCATGCCGAAAGAAACAGAAGTAGGTAAATTAAAATTCGCCAACTATAATACGTAACAAATGCTAAAATAAATAAATATGAAATTTAAAGTAAAAAATTTGGTTTTTAGCTAAAATGTCATAATGGATCTGGGCCGCAGCTATGATTTGGTCCATGGTGCAGTTTTCAGGGTACTTTCCAAACTGTAATGGAAGTTATTAATCTTAACGAAGAACAATAAATGTGCCATACATTAGGTTTCAAATATACTTATGATATTATACAAATTTGGGAACTTCACAGCACATATCTAGTCTTAAAACCTTATTTATTATAAGGTGATAATTTAACAAGAAACAATCCGGCAAAACCTGGCATATTTATATGCAGCTGCAAGTGATGAAATTGTTTTACACATTACTTAAAGGAAACAAACTATTTGATGAATTGTATCACCCCAGTTCGCAAAATAAGTAATCTATATTTTAGACTGCAAAAAAAAACAGCACTTTTTCTTCTACCGTATTTTCCCCGACACCAGTGGTTCCCATCACACTCGGTCAGCTCAGGTATTTTTCGGAAGGTGGGGAGGAGTGGGAGAGTTAACTTCATCGCCGCAAAAACGAACAAAAGATATTTTATTTAATTGCCTACTGTTTTAATTATCATGCCGCTCAATGTAAAAAAAAAAAACAGCAACGGAATTAAAAGTTTAACAGAAGTTTTAGTATTTATATATTTAAATAACTAGAGTTCATTTATAAATCTGTATTTCATGTCGATATTACGCCGCCCACTCGATTGTACCATGCACTCAGCTCCTATTGTGTAGCTAGCCGTGACCCCTTGTTCTCCGAAGACCTTGAGCGCGCATCTCTTATCAGTGCGTGTCCTACCATTTACTGTAAAAGAAGGTACGAAGCCAGACTCCACAGCTCTCTACGCACTCGGGCAGAAGTCATTTGTTCATGCGCTGCCGCCACAGGCAGAACTCATTCCCCTGTTTAACCTGGCGACGCGGAATGTAGCCACCAGAGTGCTGAATTGTGCTATTGGTTGTGAGCTCTGCACAGGGGCGGGCGAGCTGGGGTCGCAGAGTAGTTGAGTGTACAGAGGTGAAACAGCAGCTGGTACCGCGAGATCCAGCCGCACGCGCCACCGAAATGACGTCACTAGTCGGAACGCCGTTCGCCGACTGGCGTCCTAGTGGCTCATTTGCCAACTGGCAGCCCAGCCAATAGGGATCATTTCGCAGCACGAAGTACCCAGTCAGAAGCAGTGTCTCTCGTAGCCAATCACTTCAAAGGNATCGCAGCACGCAGTACGCAGTCAGAAGCAGTGCATCTAGTAGCCAATCACTTCAAAGGAACCGCCATACCATTTATCTCTGTATATTTATTTACTCTATAGTGGGGTTGAATGGTTGTAAATCACATCGACGTGCTCACAGCCACAGAACCCTCAAGACATGCTCGGAAGGTTAAGAGCCTTGGGATAAGAAAGATGCAAAGGTGAAAAGAAATATTGTAAATAACAAATGTCAAATATGGTTAAAATTTTAAACTTTAAATTAATATATTACTTTTAGAAGCCCTTGATATATTTAAAATATGCTATTACGATGTAAACTCGAAAAATTTTCTCGCTGTTTTCCGAACACTCAGGCCTGTTTGCATCTCCCCCGCCTATTCCTTTCCTGCAAAAATAACTCAATTTTGGATTCACTACTCTTTCCAACGGAAGCCCGTACTCTTCCACATGTGTGCGTTCCATGTCGGGTGAGCGAATTTCCAGTCACGCACCAGAAAATAAACTGTGTTTATATGACGTTTCCGTATAAACACAAGTTTGTTTATATGCCGTCCGCTTATCAGTTGCCACGCCGCAAGTGCTCGTCGGTCGGTCGTGTTAGTCCCGCGTCCTTCACGGCCCGTCATATATGCGCGGCCCCCCCGCCGACACTCAGTGGCGAGAAGCTGGCGCGCGAAGACACGTCCTAGTACGACGAAAGACGACCTCCCCAGACTCCACCAGACGACGACACGCAATGAGCGACGCGTTGCGCGACCACCTGCTGCGCGATTCCCTGCCCGTATTCCGGGATGGCGACCCGAGATTCGGCCCGCAGTCGGTGGTAATGCCGCAGAGGTACGGCCTCTTCGCCTCAGCCGTCGAGGCGATGACCGTCCGCGAGGACGACGTCTGGGTAGTGTCGCACGTCAAGTCGGGTGAGTCAGCTGCGGGCAGGATAGCAAACATCAAAATTACAGTTTGTACACTACAAGGCTGGACACAGAAGACAGACTGCCTGGCCTCTTTACGCTCGACTTCACCCCGTTTGCAGAAATTCTTCGTTTTCGTGTCATCATGTCAGATTCATCGTAATTACTGACAATGTACGACTATAGAAAGTTTACGTTTTACAAGTTGTTTAATATCTTTGTGCTGACTTTTAATTGTGAGTTATCTGCTAGTTCTAAAAAGCCGAGAACATGTATTTCATCAAATCATACAGTGTAAATCACATACAAAAGTATTAAATAACTAGTAACTTTTAAATTTTCACTAATCAAACACTTTTCAATAATATCTCCGAACCTGAACTTATGACATGAAAACGAAGAATTTATGAAAACGGGGTGAGGCCGGCCTTAAAGGCCCCATTTACCTGCACCTTTTTCTCCTTTTTTGTCTGAAAAACGCGGGAGCTGTAAGGGTTACACTACCACGCGCTACCAGAGCACCATCGCCACTACGCGCATGGCTCTGAACTGGCGTGTAGTGTTCTTGTAGTGCTGCGTGAACCTATGGGACTTTCAGCAGTAACCCTATTATTTTATTGGTGAAGTCTGTAGCTAAGTTCAATACAGGCTCCTATCATAGTTTGGCTCGTGTCCGGCCGGTATGTTTTAATATACGGCAGTCTGAAAAAGCAGTTATTAACTATATAGGAGGGCGCTAAAATAATAAAATAATATTTACAGCAACCGTGGTAACTATAAAGAGCCATTCTGTCCCCCTCTGGTGTATGTAGTCTTTTCATAGGTAAACATATTGTGCGCACGTTTAATAGTTTCGTCAGAAAACCGGGATTCCAACCACTCGGGAACGCAGTACAACCACGTGGCCGGCGGAGCCCTTATACCTTCCACATTGGAACTATAATCCATTCACGGCTATTTACAAACTTTCTGAAGCACTGATGTAGTTCTACTTTCACGATATTTCTCCACCTCGTGCAAACAAAGCTTAACCTAGTCTACAGAGGTACAACGCACCAAATGCTAGCGCACTCAATGTAATAATGTTTTGCATAAGAACTATTTATTGCCTGGCATTTCCAACAAACCTGTTTTCTCACTGTTTTGTTCGTATTAATTATAAAGTAAATACAAAAATTTGTAGACAATAATGTAAGTGAAGTTCAATTTAACACGTTAACATTAAAACTTGTTAACATAAGTATACAACGCTTGCAATACATGGCATTTAGGAGACAACTAAGCACGATATACCTGGAGTCATTTTTCAAAGTTTGATTCAAAAAGTGTGAAGAAACCGGGAATAGACCATAACGGTTTTCTAGCTATGCCTTCTGTTCAAGAGATCGAATGAAAATTTTTGGCGAGACAATGCACGATAACAATTACCCAGATGTTCTGAATTTGTTGCAGTTTCACTGCCTTCATTACCTTCTAACAGGTAACAGCTGAGAAGAAATTAAATTATTATAATATGCGAACGACTACAGAGGTGATAGCAGGAAGAGAAAACCTATAACAATATATAGTTCAGGAAGTGTACTAAGCTATACGAAATGCCTTGTTGGCCCGCCAAATGTAAAACACGTTCTGTACTGGTGGATGTTGGCTCGGAAGGGGGGATACAAGATGGCAGGGGCCGCGGTTGTGTAGTGGTCAGACTAGTTGCCTCTTATCCACGCGAACACGCACGCTTCTCTCTATAATCCGTTGCGCTCATTTCGAATTTACCTACAATAAATTATTGGTTAATACTAATTAATCTACCTCCTCTTACCCAGTTATCTCATATAGTAGATTCCCATCTTATTCACAATTTTCGAATCAAACATGACGTGCTTAGTTGTTTCATGAATAAATCGCGTATCAGAAGCGTTTTATTATACTTTCGGTTAAATTGTACTTTTACTTATATGTTATTTATAGATTATACAATTTGAATTATAATTACTCTGACTAAAAACATGGAGAAAATATGTGTGATGGAAATACCTAGCAAGAAATGTTGTTATCAAAAATGTTATTACATGTAGTGCCCTAGAATGCGGTCCGTTGTCCCTTTGGAAGTAACCTTGAATTAACTATAGATGAAATTGCTTAACCTTCTAAGTTGTGGTGGTTATGGGACATTGCAATAGAATTTTATTTATGATGTGAACTGTACACAGTAGTAAACAGCATCCAATAAGGAGAATTCCTCGCGTGGTGAGAGACATCATTCGTTGTTGAGACAATGTTCCGTCTCTCAAACAGCTACTGACAATAACATCCAAAACTAACACATTCTCTTGGTCCCAACGTAAAGCGTTATACTGATACGTGTACAGGTCTGAACAAAAAGTTTGTTCGTTGCAATACACACATGCATGTATGTGTGTGTGTCTAAAACTCTGAGTATGTTACTCATTTTTGTTAAAATTGGGTTATTGGTTTCCAATAAGAATGCAATTACTTATATTTGATCAGTAAATTACAATATTTCATTTATAACTAATTAATACGAATAAAGACAAAGAAATATGTGTGTTAGTTGTTCATTAAGAAATGTTCAGTACGAAATAGTGCTTATCTTAATTATTACACTGATGTGATTTTCTAAGCTTGATTTGCATGAAGCGGAGGAATATTCTGGAAGTAGAACTTTTTCAGAAATATCAGAAAAGCTGGAAGTAACCGTGAACTGACCATTATTTGATGATTGTTTTGCAATATATTCTGGCAATTTTATAACCATGTAAACATGAGAGACACTGTCAAATTAACAGCACTGGAAAATTATGACTCGCGCAGTCAACACTCAGTATGGAAGAATTATTGTTAGCAAAATCTAGTTGAAAACTATTTTATTTAAGACATCGTACGAATCTTAAATACTGCAATTTGTGTAAGCCAGTTATACGGAAACTGCGTCCATATCAGGTAGGCTAAATGAAGCTAATCTTNTTAAATACTGCAATTTGTGTAAGCCAGTTATACGGAAACTGCGTCCATATCAGGTAGGCTAAATGAAGCTAATCTTCAAAATATAATTTGACTCTTAGTGTGGAATAAGTTAGCTTTTTCGAGACNGCTAAATGAAGCTAATCTTCAAAATATAATTTGACTCTTAGTGTGGAATAAGTTAGCTTTTTCGAGACACACATTTCTTTAAAATGGTGGATAGTTTTCTTCCCCAAGTTCTTGAAGAAGATTATATTTACGGTGTATGTACAGTGCCATTTTTCGTCAGTAATTTTTGACGTAAATGCTTTCTTACCTCAAAAAAATTGTACAAATTTTAACATCTCATATGGGATAGGAATCAGTGCGGAGTAAAATGTTAATTGTAAAGTGTTTCATTACCGTGCGTCTTACTTAAAATATCTATACATTTTTTGAGAAAAAATTCTATACTGACAAAACATTAATGCAAACATTTTTCTCCAAAGCATATTTTCCAAGGTATTGGCCACTTTTCCAGTTAGAACGTAACTGTTCTATTGTTTGTCAACGAACTTTGGCAAGATAATAGTTTTATTTGAAAAAATTAGATATTATTTTTAAAGCATTGATAATTATGTCATATGTAATGAGCTCTATTTCGCACTTTATAGCACCATCATTCAATTTTTATTGATTTTTTTTATTAATCTACTGCTATAGACGTAATTCGTTCTTTAGATAACAACAGAAATACTTTTATAATATTATGACAAACAATATTTTTTCAAAATTTCAAGTTTNAATTCGTTCTTTAGATAACAACAGAAATACTTTTATAATATTATGACAAACAATATTTTTTCAAAATTTCAAGTTTTTAAATCGATGTTTTAACTATTGTAGCGGTGGTGTAGTGGTCAGACTACTCGCCTCCCACCAAGGCGAACCGGGTTAGGTTCTCGGCCAGGGCGCTTCTGAATTTTCTCACATGTGAATCATGCAGGACGATGCCACTGATCAGAGGGTTNTTAGGTTCTCGGCCAGGGCGCTTCTGAATTTTCTCACATGTGAATCATGCAGGACGATGCCACTGATCAGAGGGTTCTCTCGGTGATCTACCTTTCCTTCCCGACCTTGCATTTCAGAGCTGGTCCGTTCTCTCCGCTCTTCACCTTCTTCGGCTCTCAAGGCCGCCCACATCCCTCCACTCCACTCCATTCAATTATTATAGGCACAGAGCACTCCAATCCTCAGGCAGCGAATACTCGTCTTTAGTTCTCCCTTACAAATTCGAATACTGGAGAAATTAGTTTTCTGGTCATTAGATCAGGAAAGTGTAAACACATAATTTTTATACCACATTTAGCCTAACGTAAATGCGAGTTGTATCACGGAGAAAGAGAGATACAAATATTTGGGTGGCTCTTTAACATTGGAGTCTCAAGATAGTATCATGAAAATCACATCAACAATGGCTACTGTTTCTTAATATGCAAATGTATTTTCTTTTTTAATGATATTATTTACGTTCTGAGCTCCACTGAATTAAATATAATTGCCACATCTTGCAATTTTCTAAGTGCAGCCAACGTTTATAAAAACATTGAACAACATAATTTATTTTATACTTGACATAGTGGGTAAAAAAAATAATTTGTTTTGGTCATTATATTATTAAAAAAATTTTGTGTATGTGCTAACGGTTTTTATTTCGTTGGGCTAACCTGATTGGAATTTAAAAATTCTGAAAACGACTGTGTTTTCTTTGGCCTATAAGACGCTGCTCAACTTTTAAAGTCTTCAACCTTACGTAAAGAAAGGAAATCCTCGATCTCTATTGTACCTAACATACTCGTTTCTCTAAAATGTGTTGACAATCTTTTATCCCAAAAACTCGAGCAAAGAGGGCAACTATCTCTACTTCTGTTAAGGAATGAGATAAGTATTGCCATTTCATTTTATACAACAGCAGCGAGATTTTACCCGTTTTATTAATAAATATGTGATGAAAGATTTCATCCGGAAATATATTCACCAGTTTCTAACAGATAACCTTTTTTTTATTTTCAGGGCGTGTTCTCGAAAATAAAGTTATCTCCTATATAATACTGCAGAAATTTGTATAATTTTTAAATAGCAGCTCGCAACGCTGGTAAAGCATAACACGTATTTCCAGTAATTATCTCCGCGTGAACAACCGTAGAAGATGATAGCATTGAAATTGTCTAAAAGGTTTTCACACTTACCGAGATGTACGGTTCTGTACCAGGAATGCTTTCAAGAGGACAGCTTACATATTTCCTTCGACTTATTTACATATTTCTAAAGAAGATGACACGCGCATTCTACGTGGGATTCGAGCCCACGACCTTCTGACAGGGAAGCATACTCTCTGAACTATTAAAAACCCAAGGTGGCAATATAAGAAAAACTTGACAAACTTTGTTTGACGCGGCTTGTGGGCTCGTTTGCTTTTGTGAAAATAACTCATACTACTTACATGTCGCCAGTTTGGTACGATAGTGTGTCCTATATTAATATTTAAGAAAGTAAAATCTTCATTTCTGACCTAACACGAATAACATTATATACTATTATTATAAATTTCATTACTCTTAAACGATTACATCATTACCAACTTTGTAAATACGTATTTTGTTTTATGAGTAAAATAGCAAGTAGGCCTTCTAGTGGTTTAATTAATATTTCTTTGTTGTTACTGTATTTCACCCTCCCACCCAATTTACGCAAACTGAAANGCCTTCTAGTGGTTTAATTAATATTTCTTTGTTGTTACTGTATTTCACCCTCCCACCCAATTTACGCAAACTGAAAACAAAAACAGTTTTTAATTTAATTTCCATCAATTTATATTTCTAACGAGAAGTTTATTCTACTTAATATCGCGGTTTCAAATCACTAACATATTTTCAGCTTACATCGCGAAGGAATGATAGGCCTACAAGATAAGCTTCCGTTCTGTGTATAAATCTGGGTTTCTTTGTGTGCTATACTCCCCCCCGCCCCGGCCAATCCCACCGGCAACCCTTTTTCATAATCTAAATACAAAAATTTCGAACTCGTGCACCGAGACTGATATATTGTTAGAACACTAGATATTTACATACTTTTCAACAAAGCTTGATGCTTATTTCTAAATTTTCTGAAATTACTTTTTTGTCTCGGGTACAATTAATCTAGTAACCGTAGTATTAGTAAGTAAAGGCTGTTCATGATAAAGTAGGAACTTTTGAAACTAACGTCTAAAAAAAAACCGCTGCCCATATATAAATATGTGCTACAGTACTCACTGGCATGCAGTCTCCCTTTTAAGTTGGCAGCGAGTTAATAAAAACAGTTCTAACATTCGGCGTTGTTTCACGAGCGTGTTGTTAAAATTTACAGCTCACTGTGAGCGGGAACCAGAATTTTTAGGTCCGCCTGAATACGTTAGATAACAAATACTTTATATATCCAAATGATTTTACATTATTAAAAATGTATTTTCCAAATGTATTTACGAACATAGCAGTGGCACTTAATCCAACACGTGTATATAGTTACGCAGGTAATTTTTCAACAATTCATTAAGGATCGTGCTATATTTATTACAAGAGCAAGATAAATTGCGTTCTCAGACCACTGAGATGAAACAGTACTTGATGCACGGAAGAATTCCTAGCTTTAGCATAATGTAAGATCTTGAATGGTTGACTGAACGTCTCTGCTACCAACTTAACAACATATAGTCAACTATAATTTATAATTTACCAGACTGGAATAAACCAGGAACTTAAAAAGAAATAGTAATTTTCAATGAATGAAAAACTACTTCAATAAAAACCAACTCTTTTCTGGAAACCAATACAATAAGGTTGGTTCTCAGAAGAAAAATTAATGTTCTAACGCACATAATGGAAAAAATCNTTTTCTGGAAACCAATACAATAAGGTTGGTTCTCAGAAGAAAAATTAATGTTCTAACGCACATAATGGAAAAAATCATTGCATGGAACTACACCGCGACTTTTATTTTTACAGAGAAGTTGCCCTGCCTAAACTGGCTTACAAAACTACTATTGGGGTTGCCATATGTCACAATTAGCACAGCAGGGCGAGAGAATGATACAATCACATCTGAACTATATTCCTTTCGTTGTATACACATGAGAGTACGAATTTGCGTATTATTAGCGTATTTTATTTCAAAAGAATTCCACGGCTTCTCTTTGATGACGCAGGAATCAAATGATACGGTTTGTTGCAATATTAATTTTACTTAATGAGTAAGGATACAAATACGATAAGAAAAGTATATCATAAGTAGGACTCTCGAAGGTTCTCAATTAACCGTGAACAGTTTACATATAACAATAATGGTGCATAAGAAGTTGCAGTGTTGACAACAACCTAGTGACAGATTCTCAAGTCGAAGCCCGTAGGTTACCGTTATTCCGGATGTGGGAACAGAAAAAAACCGAAAAGAACTTACTGTGGATCGCCAGTCCCCATAGTTATCCAATACAGGCTGCGATCAAACAATTTGTTCTGCTGTTATTGATATTTGTTCGTACCATACATTTACTATTTTCCAACTTTTACACTTGGTAAGGTGTTAGTCCAACCACGATGTTATATATTTTATGTAGCGACGTAATACTTGTAGCATGTTCGTCTTTATGAGGATTTTGACCTTTTTATTGGGTACAATTTCCGTCACAGCCTGGCTTCCGGCGTAAGAGGGAACCTCAAACGCGAGAAATTTAAGTCATATCGCGCAATTCCTTCCTTTTCCATTGTTTTATGTGGGTTTTCCAGACAGCCAATAAGGGGCAGTCACGGCCGTCTGTACCATTGCTACAAATTTGATTTTATTCACATCGAAATTCATGCTAGGACCCCAATAGTCCAACTGTTAAGATGTCGACCAACGTGTCACCAAGCCTAAACCATCACTATNGGACCCCAATAGTCCAACTGTTAAGATGTCGACCAACGTGTCACCAAGCCTAAACCATCACTATTGCCCATGTTTCAAGCTCAGCCTGAGAGGCAGATACGCTTCCAGTAAACCACGCTTGGGAACGCCCGGAANCACTATTGCCCATGTTTCAAGCTCAGCCTGAGAGGCAGATACGCTTCCAGTAAACCACGCTTGGGAACGCCCGGAAGCTTCCCACTCATTTGGTTTGTTATTCAGCAGCGCCTCTCGAAGGGAGAACAGATAAGTTATATTGTAAGCTCCGTCCCAAGCGTTAGCTATTGCGTGGATAATGAATTTGCAACATGAATGAAGAGAGGGGTGGACTTAGCGGGTCCTGCCTGGTTCGTATCCGTGCGGTATGCTTACTTGTGTACGACAAGTTGCAGCTCACAAATTTGCAGGCAAACTTTCGGAGGACAACTGGAATTAACTCCAGTCGCATATGTGCATTTGTAACTATCTAAATATTGTTGCATATGTTTCTGGGTTCATTTTTCTAAAGTTATTGCTTCCAAAGTAAATTCAAGTCCTTCACACCAACTCGGATATAAAAAAAATATTAAAAAATTAATTGCACCCTTGTTGAGGAAAGTAGACGCATTAGTTATATCAGTAACTTCTTGNATAAAAAAAATATTAAAAAATTAATTGCACCCTTGTTGAGGAAAGTAGACGCATTAGTTATATCAGTAACTTCTTATTTATTCTTCTAATTAATTTTATACATTGAAAGAAGTTGATAGCAGGCCAAAATGGTAAAATTGTTATAAACTGTGTACAGAATATGGACGCCCATATTTGAGTACCGAACATTCTATCTTTGTCAGACCATTCTGTTTATTTTATATATAGTAATAAAGGGCGNACGCCCATATTTGAGTACCGAACATTCTATCTTTGTCAGACCATTCTGTTTATTTTATATATAGTAATAAAGGGCGTGGGACATGTTAATATGATGTAATGTATACACTCTTGGTTCGTATTTGAATGTATATGTAGGTTGCTCTGCTATACTGGATGATAATAATATCTTATAATTAAAATGTTAGACCTATATCTTGCCTAGCTTAGGAATGCATATGAACACAAAATCCTTTATCATAGATATACTTGAATTATTTGCAATCACCGAACTCACCTTTGTAAACTGAAAAGTACAACTGAAAATTGGCATACTAAAAAATTAATATTGAATAAAAGAACAAAGAAGCGCAACATTATGTAATGAAACAAACAGAGAACGTTAAGAATGATTTTAATTGAACATAAAATTGTCTAGCTAAAATATATTTAAAAATTTNATGAAACAAACAGAGAACGTTAAGAATGATTTTAATTGAACATAAAATTGTCTAGCTAAAATATATTTAAAAATTTTAGATTTCTAAAATTTAAATTAACGCAAATACAGTTGTAAAATATAATTAATTAATTATTAAAAACTAGACTGGGAACACTAGTCAGACTTCTTTAAAATTTACTTTAAACCGANAAAATATAATTAATTAATTATTAAAAACTAGACTGGGAACACTAGTCAGACTTCTTTAAAATTTACTTTAAACCGAATTACATTATGAAATGAAAAAGTCAAATCATCAATAGTTCGCCTTGTTCGATAGTGCAAATGAGTTTTAATTTCGACCGTGGGTAAAATATTAAAGCCAGTAAAAAAATTAAAAAAAGTTATNTTCGATAGTGCAAATGAGTTTTAATTTCGACCGTGGGTAAAATATTAAAGCCAGTAAAAAAATTAAAAAAAGTTATTGAAAAGTGGCGTTTAAGGTTTTCTGCTCGCAATGAACTAATATCATAGACTCTTTTTTGTCATAATTATGAATTCTGACATAGACAGTATTCGACGACTCTTCTCCTGGAACCGNAATATCATAGACTCTTTTTTGTCATAATTATGAATTCTGACATAGACAGTATTCGACGACTCTTCTCCTGGAACCGTTGAAAATAAAATATTTAATAACGCGATCTCCTCTTCTCTCTTGATATATTCCCTGTCCCAGACTCTCGGGCTTTACGTGCCAAGTCCATGGCACCAATCACTTTGATGCACGGACTGACACATACAATAAACAATAACAATAAAGCGTACATCGTGCGTTTAGGCCCTCTTCTANCACTTTGATGCACGGACTGACACATACAATAAACAATAACAATAAAGCGTACATCGTGCGTTTAGGCCCTCTTCTACGTTTGATATTCTGACACGTCGTTTGCCACACCGGGCGGCCTGAATTCAATTCCGTACGTGGCTTTTACTTTAAAATTTAGTGAATTCCCTACCTTGGAAGACGACGTGGCCCCGTGGCTCAATTTAAGAAAATCAAGATGCCCAAAAATTCTTAGTACTGATTTGTCAAATACGCAGTGTAAGCAACAGGCCCTGAACATTTTAAGGGGCGCCAAANGTCGTTTGCCACACCGGGCGGCCTGAATTCAATTCCGTACGTGGCTTTTACTTTAAAATTTAGTGAATTCCCTACTTTGGAAGACGACGTGGCCCCGTGGCTCAATTTAAGAAAATCAAGATACCCAAAAATTCTTAGTACTGATTTGTCAAATACGCAGTGTAAGCAACAGGCCCTGAACATTTTAAGGGGCGCCAAAATCTAGGATTTAATATTTATTACATCATCACACAACAAATTAAAGCTTTCTTATTTCTAAAATAGTTTCCAGTACACCGNTAGGATTTAATATTTATTACATCATCACACAACAAATTAAAGCTTTCTTATTTCTAAAATAGTTTCCAGTACACCGGAAAATTAACCAATCAAAGAAAGGAAACTGCATGTTTCGTCTTTTGTATGGAGAAAATACTGAATCACTGTAATGTACCAACAGAACCGAAGTAGGTAAACTATAAATATCAAGCTACAATTGCAATACTTCCTTCTTGTGTGGTGCCCTGCCATAGGCAACAGTCCCCAGTATCGATTTTTTTTCGAAAAAGTTCAAATGTTTCTAAAATAATAGAAATATTTTTGGTTCATCTGCCGTTTATTGTTAAATATGTGGTTATGTATTNTAGTACTGATTTGTCAAATACGCAGTGTAAGCAACAGGCCCTGAACATTTTAAGGGGCGCCAAAATCTAGGATTTCATTTTTATTACATCATCACACAACAAATTAAAGCTTTCTTATTTCTAAAATAGTTTCCAGTACACCGAAAAATTAANATTTTTATTACATCATCACACAACACATTAAAGCTTTCTTATTTCTAAAATAGTTTCCAGTACACCGAAAAATTAACCAATCAAAGAAAGGAAACTGCATGTTTCGTCTTTTGTATAGAGAAAATACTGAATCACTGTAATGTACCAACAGAACCGAAGTAGGTAAACTATAAATATCAAGCTACAATTGCAATACTTCCTTCTTGTGTGGTGCCCTGCCATAGGCAACAGTCCCCAGTATCGATTTTTTTTCGAAAAAGTTCAAATGTTTCTAAAATAATAGAAATACTTTTGGTTCATCTGCCTTTTATTGTTAAATATGTGGTTATGTATTCGCTGAATAAGATTTATTGGATATATAAGAAAAAAAGTTGCCTAGACAGTTTTCTTAGTACTGTTGCCAAGTTTACAGAGAAATGCCCAAGTAGAAGCAGTGACTTTTTTCTAAGGTTGATTTAAAAGTGCTCACTTAAGAGTGAACAGCCTTTACACTAATGTATTCATACCTCATCTTTGGATTATTACCCTTTTCTTAGTTATAAATTAATGAAGTTACTTATTATTTATAACTAAACTTGTTTTAAGAGTAATTATCTCTACATCATCCAACACCTTATTTATAGTATAATTATGTATGGAATTTAATACCTACATAATTTCTGCCTACTAACATATTACACCAGTAACCTCTAAGGAGACATACTTCTTATACAAACTGTTGAATCAATATTGTTTTATTTTTAATTATCATTATTCATAAAAATAACATTAACAAAATAGCAAATACTACCTGAAAAATGCTTTTAATTACACTACTAAAAATAAAAACAGGAGTATCACCTTTTTATTTCTGAACGAATAANTGGATGACACGCGAAAACTTAATACTGGACTCCATTCGCTTCTGCAACAGCATACTGATGGAGGCATCACGCGTGGTTTATGATGGCGCTGGTTATGTTTTCAGAACAGTTCTAGAAAGAAGGGGCGGTAGTTAGATGCTTACAATATTTAATTTTCAAATGTTACAAGTTTGTGTCGTTATCTACAGATGGCAGGGTGCAACTGGCGAAGGAGGAAAAACTTTGTTTTAAAAGCCTAAAAGAGGTCACACTTCACGGTTGTGTTTGTCAAAACATTTGTGTAGAATGTGAAATTGAAATCACCATTTATTGCTCAATTTGACTACGCAAAATTATTGGCCTCATCAGTTAAGAACAGAGTCTGAAGATAAAGTGCTGGTACTTCACTCTTCACATGATAATGAAAAGTAACATATTGTCGTGTTATTACAAATGGCACTTGTGCATGTGCGTAAAAGGAGTTGGAACTATCAAACTGTAAGAGTGTTGTTGGATGGTGCAATGCAGACTTCATTCATCACTGAAGAGTATGTGCAGAGTTGGTGTTTACCAGGTCACCANGTAAAAGGAGTTGGAACTATCAAACTGTAAGAGTGTTGTTGGATGGTGCAATGCAGACTTCATTCATCACTGAAGAGTATGTGCAGAGTTGGTGTTTACCAGGTCACCATCAAGCATTAGAAGTAGCGGGTGTTGGACAAAACTCAATGAGTGATGCTAAAGGTATTGTGTAATGTTCAATAAGGNAAGTAGCGGGTGTTGGACAAAACTCAATGAGTGATGCTAAAGGTATTGTGTAATGTTCAATAAGGCCAGTTGACTGCCGGGAAAAACAGTCTGATGTAAGAGCTATTGCTCTTACGAACATAANTCCCATAACCTGCCTAAGCATATTGTCAACAATTGCTAGGCTATTTGATCCATTTGTTGGGTGTCCCGAATATTTTTCTGGGTAAACAAAAGGTACTGGTTAAGATACTTCGGAAATTAGGGCTGGATTGGGATGGACCTTTTCTAGATACATTGTTGACAAGTGACTGAATTTTAAAGGTCCGCTGAATTCTTAGGCCATTGTAAGTATTCCTAGGTATGTCTGTGCCTTTGATTGTTCAAATATCCGTTTTCATGGCTTTTGCGATGCCTCGGAGAAGGCGTATCTTGCTGTACTTTATGTTAGGGTAGTATATGCTAAAGGTGTGTTTTCAGTGCACANGATGCCTCGGAGAAGGCGTATCTTGCTGTACTTTATGTTAGGGTAGTATATGCTAAAGGTGTGTTTTCAGTGCACATGATAATGTCGAAATCCAAGGTTGCGAATCTAAAAACTTTATCTGTTTCAAGACTTGAGTTTTCCGATACCTTGTTGTATGCCAGATTTTAGAGCTATATAAAACATTGTATGTGAAAATTGTAGAATATGTTCCTAACTTTGTGTGGTTAGATTCTACCACTGTNTAGAGCTATATAAAACATTGTATGTGAAAATTGTAGAATATGTTCCTAACTTTGTGTGGTTAGATTCTACCACTGTCCTCTTGTGTCTTAAGTCTTCTCCTCATATGTTCAATCCATTTGTCGCAAACAGAGTGTCAGAAGTTCAAACATTGGTAGCTCCAAGCGCATGGCGATATGTGCCTTCTGCATACAACCCTGTAGTTTTGGTATCAAGGGGTTCACTTCCAGACCAATTGATGAACAGGACCCTGTGGTTCATGGCCCTNACAACCCTGTAGTTTTGGTATCAAGGGGTTCACTTCCAGACCAATTGATGAACAGGACCCTGTGGTTCATGGCCCTGATTGGCTAAAGAATTCTGAAGGAAACTGGCCTGCTGATGTAGTTGAAGTGTTTAGTGAAGTTTAATCTTGTGAGTACAAACCTATGCAGGTAAGTGTTCTAGTTGCTNTGCTGATGTAGTTGAAGTGTTTAGTGAAGTTTAATCTTGTGAGTACAAACCTATGCAGGTAAGTGTTCTAGTTGCTGAATCCAACCAAAAGAAATGTGTCAAGATGCTGGGAGTCTTTTTCTTCCTTGTCATGCCTGAAAAGGGTGACTGCCTGGCTTATCAGAGCAAGAACAATTTTGGAAACGGTGGGGGGTACTTTTACAATGATGAAGAATAACTGTNGACTGCCTGGCTTATCAGAGCAAGAACAATTTTGGAAACGGTGGGGGGTACTTTTACAATGATGAAGAATAACTGGGGATTCAATGCAGAGACTGTGACATAGTTCCGTTAAATATGTAGAGGAGTTAATGAAAGTGTAATATACAATTTTATTTGTGATGTGTGAGCAGGTTAAATATTGCAACTGTTTTATACACATAAGTTTGCATATGCCCGTATTTCTTCTAGAGTGGAATATAATTACTATCCTAGATCATTTTGCAAAATGGTTTATATAATTCATATACGTTGTACAATGTACGAAATAATTACGTAATTGTATCATTAATATGCGTTTTAATTAGAGCGAAAAAATTATTGTTCATTGTTTTCCCACATACTCTTTTAGAAGCGATAATGATCGAGGGATCTGTTTTGTTCCAGTCTACTTTATTAAGGATAGATTGACCAAAACAGTCGTCAAACTTCACTAAATTCGCATCATGTCGTCATACTGTTGGCTGTACTGCTATGCAATTCAGAGATTAATGTGGTTCTGGTAGATAATGCCAACANGTTGTACAATGTACGAAATAATTACGTAATTGTATCATTAATATGCGTTTTAATTAGAGCGAAAAAATTATTGTTTATTGTTTTCCCACATACTCTTTTAGAAGCGATAATGATCGGGGGATCTGTTTAGTTCCAGTCTACTTTATTAAGGATAGATTGACCAAAACAGTCGTCAAACTTCACTAAATTCACATCATGTCGTCATACTGTTGACTGTACTGCTATGCAATTCAGAGATTAATGTGGTTCTGGTAGATAATGCCAACATTATAAATCATGAGCCATGCTTGGGGTTGGGGTCAGTCCACCACATGTTCGGCCTGCTTTGTCACATGACCATGGCACAGTCAAAGTCATTATCTCTTTGCATCTTAAATTTATTTCTCACAGCAAATTTTGTTTCAAAACGTAAATCTAAATATCTTTCATGATGGAGCACATGGCTTCCCAAACATTGTTTAATTGTTAAAACTCCAATACCTGAAATTAAAACAGGTCCGTATTTAGCAATCGAGCAAAGTGGCGTTTAAGAGTACTGCGTTGCTGTACTTAGTACTGTAAATAGTGCTGTTGCTGTATTGTAAATAGTGATTTAAATAGACTATCTGATTAAAAGTATCCAGACACTCGCGTGAAACTGTCCTATAGCTTAATTGTCCCACGGATATACAGGCCACTAGCAGACATTAAAGTCATATTTCACTATCATTATTAAATTCGTTATCTGAAAGAGATTATTATAAGGACAACATTAATGTAACTATTTGTAATCAAATGATTATAGTTTTCAAACAATATAGCACTGAAAAGTTGAAAATTTTAGAATATAGGTACTCAAGTTTCTGTGATCGGAGTTAAATTAGCCAAAAAAATCACATGCCATGTAATCTGTATTCCATACGCAACATGTTAATTAAGTATCAAGTATAATTAACAATAGGTACTCGGGTATTTGCGTCCTGAATCCCTTTTACTGTAGGTATTAATGTTTGTGCTGATAAATTTTTATTCGTCCAAGATAAACTAATAAATGTTAATTAAATTTTCGCTCGGAAGAATAAAAATGTGTTGGCAAAATCATCAATACCTATTTTTAAAGTTATTAAGTATGCTAGTATCCTAGTTGTGGTTGTAAAATATCCTTGATACTTAATTAATATGTGGTGTATGTGATATAGATCACATGACATGTTATCTATTTGGCAAATTTATTTAGAAGCATAGAATCTTGGACTTCCATATACCGAAATTTTCGAATTTTTGGTGCTATATTTCTAAAACTTTAATTGCTTGACTACAAATATTTACATTTATGTAGTCCTGATATAAATCTCTTTTCACTTAATGAAATAAAACTGTATTGAGAAATATGGCCTCCATACGGAGTGCCCACCCTTGCACTTTATTAAAGCTCTAACCCTACAGAGGAGACTGTCGACCAGGTATCGGTACATCTCCGGGGCAATGGCCAACCATTCTTCCTGCACTGCTGTAGCAGCAAGTATAGAAAGTGACGTAGGTCGTTGATGTCTGACACGCAGCCGCTGTTCCAATTCATCTTAGAGGAGGTCGATGGTATTGAGGACGGAGCTCTGGGCTGCCCAGTCCATTTCCAGAACACTAGTGTCCACAAACTACAAACGAACAGAACGTGCTTTATGGCAGTGAGTAATGTCATGATGAAACACACACTTATCATCTTGAAACTGTTCTTATGCGGTAGACGACACCCACCCAGCCTTTAGTGCAGAACGTGATGCCATTTCCCGTGGACTTGTCAACAAACTTGATCCCTAAGTGGTGATTCATTACTACTTGCTTCACTGTTCTCAAAGATGAAATGTCATGATTCGCTTAACGACATTAGCCTATTACATAACTGACGTGGACTTCATTTGTTTTGTTATCGCCGGCAGGACGCGTGAGTGCCTAACGAACAAAAAGTATGTTGTATATCTATGCGAATATACTGTGGACTTAAACTTTCTCTGTCTGGGGCGTTTGATATCAGTAAATTATTTTATTTATGCAATAGTTTATTTGATTTGTGCAGATGAGTGTATTTTATGAGCCCTTCTTCAATGGGGACAAAATAATGAACATANCATCGCAAACCAACTGGACTTTGAGGCGGCTAAGGTGACCTTGCCTGAGAGGTTTCCTTTCTTGGAGTAAGTAAACCTTATTTCAGAAGTTACGCAGTGTTTACCCTCCACCTTAACTATCACTGCTCAACGTATGTTTTCAAAATTTACTCTAGGTAACCAACTATGGTTTAACGTCTAGTTTTGCAGCCATTTATGTTCACTGCCTGCTGAATTTGAGGTTTGTTTATTTTTGCTCTGCTATGTTTTATCTACTAGAGATTGTCTGCCTACGACCATATTTAAATTACTTTAGAGTGTTTAAGCACGTGAACTTTGAATTTCGTAATTATTTATACGAACGGTAATGTTTTCATAACCAACACTGTTAAAACCTATTATCAAATTGGCGTCGAAGGAACAAACGTCAACTCATTTGTATACAATGTGTTTGGTAGACATGTAATGATATCATTTTGTATTTCATGGTNGGATTCAATGCAGAGACTGTGACATAGTTCCGTTAAATATGTAGAGGTGTTAATGAAAGTGTAATATACAATTTTATTTGTGATGTGTGAGCAGGTTAAATATTGCAACTGTTTTATACACATAAGTTTGCATATGCCCGTATTTCTTCTAGAGTGGAATATAATTGCTATCCTAGATCATTTTGCAAAATGGTTTATATAATTCATATGCGTTGTACAATGTACGAAATAATTAGGTAATTGTATCATTAATATGCGTTTTAATTAGAGCGAAAAAATTATTGTTCATTGTTTTCCCACATACTCTTTTAGAAGCGATAATGATCGAGGGATCTGTTTTGTTCCAGTCTACTTTATTAAGGATAGATTGACCAAAACTGTCGTCAAACTTCACTAAATTCGCATCATGTCGTCATACTGTTGACTGTACTGCTATGCAATTCAGAGATTAATGTGGTTCTGGTAGATAATGCCAACATTATAAATCATGAGCCATGCTTGGGGTTGGGGTCAGTCCACCACATGTTCGGCCTGCTTTGTCACATGACCATGGCACATTCAAAGTCATTATCTCTTTGCATCTTAAATTTATTTTTCACAGCAAATTTTGTTTCAAAACGTAAATCNTGGCACATTCAAAGTCATTATCTCTTTGCATCTTAAATTTATTTTTCACAGCAAATTTTGTTTCAAAACGTAAATTAAATATCTTTCATGATGGAGCACATGGATTCCCAAACATTGTTTAATTGTTAAAACTCCATTACCTGAAATTAAAACAGGTCCGTATTTAGCAATCGAGCAAAGTAGCGTTTAAGAGTACTGTGTTGCTGTACTGCAAATATGATCAGAGAGAAATAGTGATTTAAAAACACTATCTGATCAAAAGTATCCAGACCCTCGCGTAAAACTGTCCTATAGCTTAATTGTCCCACGGATATACAGGCCACTAGCAGACATTAAAGTCATATTTCANAAACACTATCTGATCAAAAGTATCCAGACACTCGCGTAAAACTGTCCTATAGCTTAATTGTCCCACGGATATACAAGCCACTAGCAGATATTAAAGTCATATTTCACTATCATTATTAAATTCGTTATCTGAAAGAGATTATTATAAGGACAACATTAATGTAAGTATTTGTAATCAAATGATTATAGTTTTCAAACAATATAGCACAGAAAAGTTGAAAATTTTAGAATTTAGGTACTCAAGTTTCTGTGATCGGAGTTAACATAGCCAAAAAAATCACATGCCATATAATCTGTATTCCATACGCACCNTTATTATAAGGACAACATTAATGTAACTATTTGTAATCAAATGATTATAGTTTTCAAACAATATAGCACTGAAAAGTTGAAAATTTTAGAATATAGGTACTCAAGTTTCTGTGATCGGAGTTAACTTAGCCAAAAAAATCACATGCCATATAATCTGTATTCCATACGCAACATGTTAATTAAGTATCAAGTATAATTAACAAGAGGTACTCGAGTATTTGTGTCCTGAATCCCTTTTACTGTAGGTATTAATGTTTGTGCTGATAAATTTTTATTCGTCCAAGATAAACTAATAAATGTTAATATAATTTTCGCTCTGAAGAATAAAAATGTGTAGGCAAAATCATCAATACCTATTTTTAAATTTATTAAGTATGCTGGTATCCTATGTTCTGGTTGTAAAATATCCTTGATACTTAATAAATATGTGGTGTATATGATATAGTTCACATGACATGTCATCTATTTGGCAAATTTAATTAGAAGCATAGAAACTTGGATTTCCATATACCGAAATTTTCGAATTTTTGGTGCTATATTTCTAAAACTTTAATTGCTTGACTACAAACATTTACATTTATGTAGTCCTGATATATATCTCTTTTCACTTAATGAAATAAAACTGTATTGAGAATTATGGCCTCCATGCGGAGTGCCGACCCTTGTACTTTATTAAAGCTCTAACCCTACAGCGGAGACTGTCGACCAGGTATCGGTACATCTCCGGGGCAATGGCCAACCATTCTTCCTGCAGTGCTGTAGCAGCAAGTATAGTAAGTGACGTAGGTCGTTGGTGTCTGACGCGCAGTCGCAGTTCCAATTCATCTGAGAGGAGGTCGACGGTATTGAGGATGGAGCTCTGGGCTGCCCAGTCCATTTACAGAACCCTAGTGTCCACAAACAACAAACAAACAGACCGTGCTATATGGCAGTGAGCAATGTCATGCTGAAACACACACTTAGAATCTACGATCTGCCCTTATGCCGTAGACGACACCTGCCCAGGCTTTAATGCAGAACGTGATGCCATTCCCCGTGGACTTGTCAACAAACTTGATTCCTTACTTGGTAATTC